>CAUYQV010178720.1:0-16116 GCA_963574575.1 Galagoides demidoff
TGAGCAACTCAGCCCTAGGCAGCAATTAGATTTTACACTCAGGTGTCAATCCCTGCCTCTGCCCTCCTAATGCCTTTGTCTCAGCATTCCCCTGAGGGTGAGGTGTTTGTTGGGAAATCTGAGTCCAGTTCAGCAGGGGAAGAATTTACACTTTGAAAGTTGTGGCTGTTACAGCTTCACACCTTCTGTCCAGTCTAAATTCTTCTGCAAGTCAGAGGCTTTCTAGAGCTGGTGAATAACTCAGCTCTAAGCCTGAAACCAATTAAGAGTTTACACTCAGATGTCAATTCCAGCCTCTAACCATACACTGCTTTTGTCTCAGCTATTCCCCTGAGGGCTGGTGATATTTGTCTCTTTACTTACAAAAGTTACCAATTCTGTTCTTTGGCCTATGGCTGGCTGTCCGGAACCTCTGCACCTATTTGGAATGGCGGCAGTTTGCAGCTCCGGATGCCACTGTTGCTTTATGGCTTCCTCCGAGCCAACTTTCTTCTCACTTCCAAGGTAAAGTTCAAGTTTTAGTTGAGCCCTTCTCCCAGGAGGCCTACTATACACCCTCACATTGTGCACATTAGGTGAGATCCTGCCAATTGCCCTCCCGCCTCTTGCCTATCACCCTCCATCTTTTCCTTCCCTTCTCCCACCTCTCCTCTCCCCACAAAATACCTTTAAATATTAATAGAATAAATATCAAAAAGAGTTTCTTATTGATCCATAATTGTGAGCTAGTATTTTCTCATGCTTAGTAGAAATACAGCATGAATAAACAAGCAAAATAACAATGTAACATATAGAGTGATCTAAAAGCTCCATGTAGTCTCACATAGGTAAATAAGTATATATTTTTAGACCACAACAATATCGTTCCTCCCACTGGAATGAAGCTATTACTACTGTCATCATTATTTTCATAATAATTCTTTTCCCTACTATTAAAAATTTGTAGTGAATCCTTTTTAATGGCCCGAATTCACAGTCTATTTTGCATAAAAATGCAGATTAAATGACCTATAAATTTGTAATAGGCAGCACCATAGAATGTACAACTGAAAATTGGAGTGTGCATAACTGAAGGAGTAACTTCCAGTGTTTTTCTCACCTCCACACTCAAGTCAATAGCACAAGACATGGGGCTGAGTGAGCATGAACCATTTCAGTTCAGAAAATCCTTTAAGTCTCAGTGTCCGAAGTCCTCCCAATTTTTGTTCTAATAGAATCAACCATCACCAAGAGAGTAACAAATAATTATGTACTACTCAACAAACAATCTTCACATTTGAGATATGAATGCATAGCCCAGTACACAGCTCTCAGTGGTACTCTTTTTTGGATCAACATAATTTAACTGTACCGCAGAAGTTTAACTACCTGTGTTCAAGTGTGCCATGAGATAAAAAAGGTTGAGAACACTGCTATAGTTTCTCATGGAAATCTATCAAAACTCCATTAGATGCTAACCTGTGCTGATAAGCACTCATGAGCAGAAGGCAAAATTACTTGACTTGGGATATAGTGACAGACGTAAGGATAATTTTCACTGGTATTCAAAGCTTCTTCACATTCTATTACCAGACTCTTTGAACTAACCTGCACAGAGCCTTTGGATAAATTCTTAAAATATGCACCCTTCATTTCAGAAAGGACATAATCCAGGAGGTACATGGCTTTTAACTGATGGTACTTTTGTGCAAAGAAATACTCATTTGTTTCTCTAGCCAGGCACAGCTTTGAATAAGTATTTAGACTTAGCAAATGGGACATAGGTTAAATATCAACATTTATGCCCTCAGCTGTGACTAAACAACATACTGGTAAATAACAGTTCCATCTATTCAGTGTTTGAAAATCAAATGCAAATGAAATCAAAAGGCAAATGAAAATACATAATTCAGGAGCCATGATTTCACAGTATCTGCAATGTTTTATAATTTCCTTAATATTGAATCAAAAGTTGAAAGCTAACTGCCCACATTTCCCTGTGAAATAAGCTTCAGTTGCAACCTCCCTTTTTCATGTAAACATACTTCCTCACTATATTCATGGCTCAGGATATATCATATTTATCCCAATGTTTCTTGTTAGAATCATGAAATAATTCTTTTTTTTCGAGACAGAGTCTTACTATGTCACCCTCGGTAGAGTGCATAGTATCACAGCTCACAGCAATCTCAAATTCTTGGGCTCGAGCAATTTTCTTGCTTCTGCCTCCCAAGTAGCTGGGAGTACAGGCTCTTGCCACAACACCTGGCTATTTTTTTTTTTTTGAGACAGTTTCACTATGTCACCCTCGGTAGAGTACCATAGTGTCACAGCTCATAGTAACCTATAACTCTCGGACTTAAGCAATTCTCTTGCTTCAGCCTCCCGAGTAGCTGGGACTACAGGCACCCACCACAACGCCCGGCTACTTTTTGTGGTTGTTTCAGTTTGGGGGGGCTGGGTTCAAACCCGCCACCCTCTGTATTTGGGGCCAGTGCCCTACCCACTGAGCCACAGGTGCCGCCCTAATAGCCCTGTTTTAAATCTTACCTGCACTTGATGTTATCAATTAGTTTTTTAAAAATGTCTCATTATTGGGTTTAAAAAAATTTTTTTTTCTTGAGTCAGAGTCTCACAAAGTTGCCCTTGGTAGAGTGCTGTGCGTCACAGATCACAGCAACCCTCAATTTGGGGGCTTAAATGATTCTCTTGCCTCAGCCTCCCAAATAGCTGGGACTACAGGCGCCTGCCACAACAGACAGCTATTTTTTGTTGCAGTTTTCATTGTTGTTTAGCTGGCCCTGGCCGGGTTTGGACCCACCAGCCTTGGTGTATGTGGCCAGCACCCTACCCACTGAGCTACAGGTGCTGCCCATGAAATAATTCTTAACTTAATGGTAAAAATTTCTCCTCCTGCAACATGGGCTTTCATTCATAAGTAAAACAAAATATCATCAGATACTTCTCTCACATATATGGCCTGCACACATGCAAATAGTTGTTGATACATACCTTGTTAGAGGTTTCATCTAGCTATAAGATGAAATAAGTTCCATTGCATGTGGGCAGTTTTTCTTCCATATCATATGTCACTAATATTGTTGGACAGCCTACAGAGACAAATTCACCAATCTGTCTTCTCTATAGTCATATTTTGGAATTGACTTGGAATTGATATTGCAAACTGCATGTTTATTATTTTTATTCATTCTGCTTTATTTTATTTTTGCTGGCCTTTAATAAACTATGTCTCTGTAGTTTTGGTCTCATTGTCCCATGTTCAGCAAAAATAAAACCAAAAAAGCATCAATTTAATTCTATAAAACATAATTTAATAGTAGTTCTGTGGCAAATTTCTTGGATTTCTAAAGAGAGCTTTGTCACTTGTTTGAAACTGTAAAACTTTTTTTTTTTTTGAGACAGAGTCTCAAGCTGTCACTCTGGGTAGAGTGCCATGGAGTCACAGCTCATAGCAACCTCAAACTCTTGGGCATAAGCGATTCTCTTGCCTCAGTCTCCCAAGTAGTGGACTACAGGCACCAGCCACAATGCCCAGCTATTTTTTGTTGGCAGTTGTCATTGTTGTTTAGCAGGCCCGGGCTGGGTTTGAACCCACCAGACTTGGTGTATGTGGCTGGAGCCGTAACCACTGTGCTATGGGCCCTGAGCCTGAAACTGTAAAACTTTCTGATGGAATTGTGCTAATATTTGATAAAATTTTATTGGAGATAATATTTGTCAAAATTAATCAATAGTCTAATTAATTGCTTTTCAGATATTTATAATTGCATTGTCTAGCATTTTTTTCTTTTGTAGCTTCTTTAAAATCTTCATATGCACAGGTACTTGTCTGTAATCACATCCAGATTTATCCTTTTTATTCATGCAGTAGCCATTTTTATATTCACATTCTGACTGGGAGTATTTCTATTATCACTTTTCATCTTTCTTAGGCTTCAATGAATGATTTTTCAGCTAGCCATACATTTTTGGTGATTAAAAAAAAGTGAGAAATAAAAATCTTAGACTAAGAAAGAATTATTTTTTTCCCTATTCAGACTGTTTTATCCAATCATTTATAACTTTTTTCTTTTTTTAAATTTCTGAATATTAGAGGGTTATAAATATTTGGGGTATGCTAATTACTTTTGTACAGTTTGACTCAAAAGTTGTTAAGTGTGCGCATCACCAGGAAAGTGTGCTTTGTACCTATTAGGAATGAATTTACCTCCCCACCGAACCTCCCACCTGCTTGCTTTCCACTGAGTTTTACTACCAAAGGTGCACTTAGATATTAATTAATTGCTTCCAATTTAATAGTGAGTACATGTGGTGTTCATTTTTTCATACTTATGATACTTCACTTAAAACAATGATTTCCAGTTCCCTCCAGGTTGCTACAAAGAGTTCACCATGTTTTTTATGGCTGAGTAGTACTTCCTGTATGAGAGGTGCAGATCCTGGTTTATTCTTTTTTTTTTTTTTTTTTGAGACAGAGTCTCACTTTGTCACCCTCAGTAGAGTGCTGTGGTGTCACAGCTCACAGCAACCTCCAGCTCTTGGGTTTAGGAGATTCTCTTGCCTTAGCCTCCCGAGTATCTGGGACTACAGGGGCCCTCACAATGCCCTGCTATTTTTCTGTTGCAGTTTGGCTGGGGCGGGGTTTGAACATGCCACCCTCAGTATATGGGGCTGGTGCCCAATGCACTGAGCCACAGGCACTGCCCTCCTAGTTTATTCTTTTACATGTGGCTATACAATTTTCCAGCAATATTTATTGGCTAGAGATTCTTTTTTTGCTTAAGGTTGCTTTTCTATTTAGGCTCTTTAATGATTCCAAATGAAGCATAGAATTATTTTTTTCTAGATCTGTGAAAAAGGAAATTAGTGTATTCATGGAGATTGCATTAAATCTATAGATCACTTTGGGTAGTACAGACATTTTAACAATGTTGATCCTGTGAAGCATAAGTTTGATATATTTTTGCATTGATATCCTCTGTAATTTCCTTCCTTAGTAAGTTTTAGTTCTCTTTGCAGAGTTTTTTTGTCTCCTTGGTTAAAAATATTCCTAATTATTTTATTTTATTTTATTTTATGTCTTGCTCTTATGAAAGCTATTTAGTCTTTGATTTGATTCTCAGCTTGGCTCTTGTTGGTGTATAGTAACGTTACAGAATTGTGTACGTTGATTCTGTAACCGAAGACTTTTCTGAATTTATCAATTCCAAGGGTGTCTTGTTAGAATGTTTGGGGTTTTCTAGATATAAGATTATATCATCAGCAAAAAGCAATAGTTAACTGTCTTCTGGCCCCATTTGGATAGCCTTGATTTTCCTCTCTTGTCTGATTGCTCTGGCTAAGACTTCCAACACTATGTTGAATAGAAGTGATAACAGTGGGCAACATTGTCTAGTTCCAGCTCTAAGAGGGAATGCTTTCAATTTTACCCCATTCAGTATAATTTGGCCATGGGCTTATCATATATAGCTTTTACGATTTTGAGGTATGTTCCATCTATGCCTATTTGTTAAGAGTTCTTATCATAAAAGAGTGCTGCGTTTTGTCAAATGCTTTCTCTACATCAATTGACATAATCATATGATTTTTGTTTTTGCTTCTCTTTATGTAATGAATCCTATTTACAGATTGGCATATGTTGAATCATCCTTGCATCCCTGGGATGAAGCCCACTTGGCTGTGGTAGATTATTATTTTTTGATTTTTGCTATATTCAATTTGCTAAAATTTTATTGAGAATATTTGCATCTATATTCATAAGGGATATTGGTCTGTAGTCATTTTTTTTGTCTTGTTGTGTCCTTTGCCAGCTTTGGCATCAAGGTGATACTGGCTTCATAAAACAAGTCAGGGAGAATTCCTTCCTTTTAAATATTATTCTAGAACTAGAATATAAATGTTTTGATACAATGACTGGCAAATTTGGAGAGAATAAAAGAGACATGTATGGCCTGAGCCAGCCTTTTCCCCCCTTTGGGAATGAGTCTGCCCACTGAGAGGACATAGTCTTCTGTTTCTTCCCTGCTGGACATTCCTCCACAGCAGCTTAGAGGATGTGGAAGTTGAAGGTAAAGAGAGGAAAAAATATTTGAAATGAGTTCTCTGGCAAGTCATTCTACTAGAGGAAGGAATGGCCTAAGGCAAGAGAGAATTCAGCTCCCTGCTTTGTGGCAGGCACCAAAGGACAAATCATGAGTTCCAACTCATATGTGGCAGTTGGAAATTCAAAGTGTTTTTGTCCTATTGTACTCTATTTCTTCTTAAAATTAGAGAAAGTGCATATCCTGACATGGGGGCAGAACAGAATGGAACAGGTTTCATTAGTGATAAACATCTGAAAAAGAAAGTGTAGACAATTAGAGAAAATTGGATAAAAATACAGCAAACATCGAAAATGAAGACTTTGAAGCCTGACATGATGGCTCATGCCTATAATCCTAGCACTCTGGGAAGATGAGGAAGGTATATTGCTTGAGCTCAGGAGTTTGAGACCAGCCTGAGCAAGAGCAAGACCCCATCTCTACGAAAAATAGAAAAATTAGCTGGGCATAGTGACACGTACCTGTAGTCCCAGCTACTAGGGAAGCTGAGGCAGAAGGATCTCTTGAGCCCAAGAGTTTGAAGTTGCTGTGATCTATGATGCCATGGTACTTTACCCAGGGTGACTGTGTGAGACTCTGTCTCAAAAAGAAAAAAAAAAGAAATTGAGGAAATTGTAGTCATCCAGGGTATGACAACAATCACCATGAAGACAAGAAGAGTGAATATGGAGCTAGTCATTCAATAAATGGAGTAAAAACACTGTAAGTTGGTGGAATCCAAGAGTGAGATTCCTAGAGGGAAATATAGCCAGATCGCTTGAGACCAAATACAGCAGGATTTAGATAATGGTAGAAGTGAGATACTCTAGAAGTGGCAATGGAGTTTAAAGAGAAAGGTGATTCCACCTCTTGACATCAGGTTCTGGGAGTATGGGAGACAATATAGTCATCTCATGAGAAGATGACACCTATCTTTGTGGAAAAGCCTGGGTCATGGGAGGGTGGAAGGAATGTTCTATTTAAATTTCAGGAAGAAGTTAGTTTATATGTACATGTATATTTTTAAATTCAATATTTGTGTGTGTCCATAAACACTGTATAGATAGATAGGCATGTATAGATAAGTGAGGATAACCCCAAATACTCAAATATTAACAGTTGATGTTTAAGAAATATAGCATTATTGTGAACTTTTCCCTAATATTTTTCTGTGACCTCCAAATTATTTATAATGAGTATATATCACTTTTTATAACCAGAAAAATAATGCCAGCTAAAGTTTTTATTTATTAGTGTCTACCAATGATAGTAGGAATAACACCAGCTACTTTAACTTCATTGGAACTAAATCAAAGGTATTTGATTTGGATGTAAACTACATAAGGATATGTGATTAAATGCCTCCTAAATAGAGTAAGTGTATAGATGATTATGAATTATTCAAGAGATGTATTATATTCAGTTCTATGATTATAAAATGATTCAAATTACTTGCATCTTTTGTTCAACCTATTTTTTTTTCATACATCTAATTTCCCAAATCCTTGATGATTTATATATGTCAAGCTGTTCTTCAGACAATAAACATGACCAGTCCCCTTCAGGTGCTTTAAAAACACATTTTCCATTTTTTATCATCATCAGGATAGAAATAGGGATGCTCTGTAATTAAAAAAACCCACTTATTACACTCAATATAGATGCTGTAATTAAGTGTCTGCATGGTACTGAGTGCTAATGAACATAATTTATTACAGAATTCACTTGGAAACTGAAAACTTCTTATTCCTGACCTTGACTGCTATAGCTTCTG
This sequence comes from Galagoides demidoff, assembly GCA_963574575.1. NCBI lineage: Eukaryota > Metazoa > Chordata > Mammalia > Primates > Galagidae > Galagoides > Galagoides demidoff. The sequence continues at coordinate 7,855 of CAUYQV010178720.1, forward strand.
CAAGGTAGCATTTTGCGATTTCTTCACAAATATCCTATTCTCCTTCTTACGCATAACATCTGTATTTTTCTTTTAATGCCTACTAAATTAACTCACCCTTCCCTTCCCTTTTCTTTAAATTAATTTTTAAGGAAGCCATAATGCTTGACAATTTAAATTCATATTTTATAAGACATGACTTAATTAGAATAACGTAATTAAAATGATAGAGCACAGAAACAGGGACTTATCACAGCAGATCAAAACAGCCAATTATTTTCTTAGGCTTCCTCCTCCTAACAACTGAACCCTTAATTCTAACAGTTCATCTTGGATCCCCCATTCAATATTTTCCTCAAATGCCTTCCACCTACTATCAGTCCATCGAATTTTATAAGAATTATTCTATTACGTAATTTACATTAGAACACAGAAGTATATGTTAGCCAGATTCTAATCATAATTATTTGAAGGAAGCAATTCCCTGAAGTCTTAGTGATTTTATTGTTCTCATATAATTATTTGATGGCTGCTTCCCTGTCATTTACTTGGCCTTTATTTTGGGGTATATTCTGTTACATTCCTCACACTTTCTTGGACGGTAGCTAATAATTTCTTCTTTGCTGAATGAAACATCATTCAACTTTCAACTATCTGAAGAGATTTTCACGTTATCATGATGAAAAATTTCAAATTCTATTCCCATGGCTCCTCCAGAACATGTCTTTGATTCCTTTATTGCCTCTTTCTCTTCATATTAACATAATCTATTTTTCCAGTCCTGAATTATTTCAGGCACACATTGGGCGATTTGTGATTGATCAGAGAAATGATATATTTATTAAAATAGCTCACTAATTCTGCAATGGAATGCCTTGCTGTAGTGGTATAATCAATGGGCTAAGAAGTTTATTTTGTACACATATGAATACAGTCACTTTATAATCTCTCCAAAGCCAATACGAAATTTTAAATTTTTTGGGTTTGCAAAGCACTTCATTGATTTAACACACAGCAAATATTAACAAACCAATCCATTGGGATTCATGTCACATTGTATATTTTCTATTTTATGTATGTACTTCATTATTTTACTTCTGCATTTTACTTATACATGTAATTTTTTCTGTTAATTTATCAAAGTAATAAATAATTTATAATTAAATTGTAAATTTAATTAATTTATAAAACTAATAAAACATTTCTTAGAAAAAAATAAAAGAAATTTCTTTTGTGTCCCAGTTAGTATACACATAGAAAAAGATTCAATTCTCAAAGGAATATTTTTTTTCTTTTGAGACAGAGTCTCACTATGTTGCCCTTGGTAGAGTCCTGTTGCATCACAGCTCACAGCAACCTCAAACTCTCAGGCTTAAGTGATTCTCCTACCTCAGCCTCCCAAGTAGCTGGGACTATAGGCGCCCACCAAAATACCCGGCTATTTTTTGGGCTGTAGTTGCTATTGTTGTTTGGGAGGCCCGGGCTGAGTTAGAACCTTCCAGCTCTGGTGTATGTGGCTGGTGCCTTAGCTGCTGAGCCACCTCAAAGGAATATTATAGCCCAGCTGACATCTTGATTTCAGCCTGTGGGATGTAAGCACAGGACCCAGCCATGCCATGTTAGGCTTTGACCTACAAGACATAATAAGTGAATATTGTTTAAAGCAATTTTGTTTGTGCTCCTTTGGTATGGAAGTAAGAGAAAATTAACATATATGTACGAAGGGACTTGCAAAAGTTCATGGAAAATGGAATTAGAAGATAAAAATTAAAAATATAAACTTTTTTTTCTTAGCATGAGCTCCAATAATTTCAAGACACTTTTGTAAGTGATAATGCCAGCCATTTAGTCTATCCCTAAAAGAACTGAGAGTCCTTGGAATTTACCCATGTCAATGTAGTCTTTTTTCCTTTATCAAGTGAAGAAAATGGGGGCTTTTTGGAGATTTTTAGGATTAAACAGCAAAGAAGTCAGAAGGAGCCAAATGAGAACTATAAGGTAGATGGCTAACAATTTCCTATGAGAACTGGAAACTCACAAACTTGCCCTTGTTTGATGAAAGGAGTAAGTAGGCTATTGTGGTGGGAAAGGATTTCTGGTGAAGTTTTCCAGGCATTTTCCTTTTCTTTCCTTTCCTTTTTCGTTTTTGAGACAGCATCTCATTCTGTTGGCCTAGGTAGAGTGTGGTGGCATCATCACAGCTCACTGCAACCTCAAACCCTTGGGCTCAAGTGATCCTCTTGCCCCAGCTAGGACTGCAAGCACCTGCCACAACATGGCTAGTTTTTGTATTTTTAGTAGAGACAGGGTCTCACTCTTGCTCAGGCTGGTCTCAAACTCCTGAGTTCAAGTGCTCCTCCCACCTCAGCCTCCCAAGAGTGCTATGATTATAGGAGTGAGCGTCTGTACCCAGATCCAGGCATTCTTTGGATAAAACTTAGGCTAACTTTCTCAAAACACTCTCACAATAAGCAGATTTTTTTGTCCCTCCAGAAAGTCAGCAAGAAAAATGGCTTGAGCTTCCCAAGAAACTGTTGCTTTTGAGTCTTCTTTTGCTTCAACTGGACCACTTCTACCTCTTGGTAGCCATTGTTTTGGCCATGCCTCATCCTCACTATTGTATTGGTAAAGATTTTCTTTCATCTACTTTTACAACTTTTTAAAGAAATGCTTTAGGATGAATCCCATTTGTTCAACATTTCCATTGAAACTCTGCTTTTGTCTTTGGCTGATCTGGACATACTGGTTTTGGCACCACCCATCAACTGGAAAGTTTGCTCAACTTTAATGTTTCATTTAAAATTGTGTAAGTTGAACCAGTTGAGCTGTCTCTGGTGTTTGGCTATTGTTTCTTATATTATTGGTCAGTCTTCCTCAATTAGGGCATGAAGAAGATAAATTTTTTCCATCATAAACTGATGTAGATGATCTGCTGCTGTGGGCTTCATCTTCAATTTGTCTTGTCTCTTCCTAAAATGAATAATCCATTGTGAACGGCTGATTTCTTTGGGGAATTGTTCCCATAAGCTTTTGGTAAACCATCAATAATTTCACCATTCTTAAGCCAAAGCTTATAAATTTGATATTTGTTCTTGATACAATTGTAGAATTCATGTTGCTGTGAAAGGGGCTCTATTCAAACTGATGTCTTATCCTTCTTAGTGCTTTAAAGTCGGTATTTCATACATTATAACAAGTTTATTTCAGTGTAAAATATTTTTAAAATGTATGCATAGGTTTTTCATAATATGCCTTTTCCATGAAATTTTTCCAAACCCCTCATATAATTATTTTATGGGCCCACACTCTTATTTACATATGAAACTTAAAATTCCTTGAGAGTAGGAGCTGCTGCATTATTAACTGTGTATTTATGAAAAGATAATCAAAAAATTCTATGCACTGACTAAATGTGCTTAATCAATAATTACTTATATTTAACATTTTACTCGAAGACATCATTACTGATATTGTAGAATCAAAAGTGTTATATTGTTTTAAGAAATTATTCTAGAAGGAGAGAAAGAAAGAATAAAAGAAGAGAGAGAGAAAGGTTATTTGAGAAATTCTGTGGATGTTCTGCTTTTATGCCCTTAATAGTTGGGATGCCATTTATTTCTGCTTGCTCCTGGCTTCCGGGTAGGCATGGTAGGGTACCTGTAGCCATCTTCAGAGCATGACTCTTGGTCTACATACTGGAGCTGTTCAAAACCAGAAAGTCTTGAGAGTTTATGTCCTTCGGGCAGGTCCATAGCCAATACCTGTGTGGTATAAGAGTTTCAAATCATGGCTCTCTTTGCCTCAATCATAACAAAAACTGTGGTGTTATTTCAGTTTCCAGACAACACCTCAGGATCAGGCTGAGCCTTGCATTTTAACTTTATTTCCATATTTATTTGGGGTGATTGAGTGTCTTTCATTTCTGCTATGGCATGAACATGAACCCTCCAAAATTCAGATATTGCCAATATGATAGTATTAAGACATAGGGGCTGTAAGAAATGATTCAGGCCATAAGGGCTCCTCCCCACAAATGGGATTAGGTGTCCTTATAAAAGAGTTTGACCAAGAAAGTTTATCCCCTTTTTTCCTTTCTGCCTTTTGGCCTCCGAAAGACACAGTGCTCAAGGTACCATCTTGGAAGCTACTTGATGCCATCATCTGGATCTTGGACTTTTCAGCTTCCAAAACTGAGAGGAAAAATTTCTGTTCTTTGTGAATTATCCCATCTTAGATATTTTGTTTTAGCAGCAGGAAAAGGGCTAATAAATTTCTCTGCTCTCTTATCGTTTTCAGTGGGACCATTTCCTTAATATATCACATATCTATAATGCTTCATTTTAAAGTTGATTTGTGGACAATTTCACTGAAAAAAAAATACAAAATGAACAAACAAAAGACGAATTATCAAGGCAATAATTTGTAAAAAGATGAAAGACTATGAAAATAAGGGTGAAAAGAAAATTTTATTCAGTGAAGCAAATGGGAATAAAAAGACTCCTGTTTTTTATAAAACTACTTTATTGAAGATGATCACATTTGATTTCAGATGATCATGAGAGTAAAAGAGTAATTAACATGCAAAATTGAAATAAGCATATTGTTCTATGGAGCACATAATACAGAAATTGCATGAATTATGTAACATAGCTATAAGGGAAATTCATACATTAGAGTCATTGTATTAACATATATTAAAACAAAAAGGGACTTGTAGTGATAATATTAATACTCTGTATTTTAATAAAAACATTTCTGGGATGCCAGACATGGTGGCCCACCCTTAAAATCCCAGTGACTCAGCAGGCTGAGGCAGGAGAATTGCTTGAGGCCAGGAGTTTGAGACTAGCCTGAGCAGTATAAAAAAACCCTCTTTCTAAAAAAAAAAAAGAAGAAAACTTTTTGAACATATCAACAGGATTTTTAAAAAAATAAGAAAAACTAGCTGGCTGCAGCTTTACACATCTGTAGTCCCAGCTACTTGGGAGGATGAGGCTGGAGGACCACTTGAGACCAGGAGTTCAAGGTTGCTGTGAGCTATGAAGATACCACTGCACTACAGCTTGGGCAACAAAATGTGACCCTGTATCAAAAAAAAAAAATCTTTTTTTTTTTTTTTTTTTAGACGGAACCTCAAGCTATCCCCCTGGGTAGAGTTCCATGGCATCACAGCTCATAGCAACCTCCAACTCCCGGGCTCAAGCGAGTCTCCTGCCTCCGCCTCCCAAGTAGCTGGGACCACAGGCGCCCACCATAACGCCTGGCCATTTTTTGGTTGCAGCCATCATTGTTGTTTGGCAGGCCTGGGCTGGGGATTCCAACTCGCCATCTTAGGTGTACGTGGCTGGTGCCTTAGCCGATTGAGCCACAGGCGCCAAGCCAAAAAAAAAAATCTTAAAAAATATATGGTATCTTTTTATTTCAGAAAACTATAGTAATGGATTTCCTATGCCAATTCAAACAGACAGGAATGTTTAGTAATAGGGCCTTTGCTCCAAAATATCCCACAACAGAGTGACAGTGAAAGGGAAAATCACTCTGACACTATGGATTTCAATTTAATTTAGGAATTTAAACACCAACCTCCATTTATTAATGATTTAGAATGATTCCACTGAACATAAATCAAGATAGACATTTCTAGTGACACAGATATTGGATCAAAGTGATACCTTATACTATTTGTCCCAGGTTCTTTGATGAGCAACTAATATGCATTATTTTACTTGCATAAATCCTCTGAATAGTCTCAGAGATTATGTATTATTATAATTCACTTTGGTTATGTAGCTGACATCCTGAAAAACTCAGTCACACAATTACAAAAATAGAAAAGAATAGGGTGGTGCCTGTGGCTCAAAAGGGTAGGGCACTGGTCCCATATGCCGGAGGTGGCAGGTTCAAACCCAGTCCCAGTCAAAAAGCTAAAAAAAAAAAAAAAAGAAAAGAAAAGAAGAGAAAAACAAGTTACAAAATTAGAATTTAAGTATAATATTTATAACCCTTTTCACGAAATTCTCAGTTATGTTATAAAGCCAGATACATTTTAATAATTTCTAGCTGTTCTGTACTATGAAATTTTATGTGTTCATATTGGAAAATAGTTTAAATAAAAGTCTTATCTTTGGAAACTATAAACATTATCCTAGATTCTCTGGAAGAATATACTTGATTTCAGATGCTCCTCAGGCTAAACATTAACTCATTGTTACAAAATTGTCTTGAACAAATTTTTATATGGAGCACATGATGAATTCTTCTACATATGAAATGTTTATGGTTTTATGCAGTAAAAATCATATTCCTGCATACTAAGGAACACCGTAAGACGTGACAATAGAGAAGAAATCCTAGGCAATTTCTATGTCACACTGCGTTAGATAAAATTCTTATGTTAAAACTGCTAATTTTTAGATGTAAAATTACAAACAATATTTTTTTTTTTTGAGACAGAGCCTTAAGCTGTCACCCTGGGTAGAGTGCCATAGCATCATAGCTCACAGCAACCTCTAACTCCTGGGCTTAAGCTATTCTCTTGCCTCAGCCTCCCAAGTAGCTGGGACTACAGGTGCCCACCACAACACCTGGCTGTTTTTTGGTTGTAGTTGTCATTGTTGTTTGGCAGGCCCAGGCTGGATTTCAATCCCCCAGCTCTGGTGTATGTGGCTGGCACCTTAGCCACTTGAGCTACAGGCAGTGAGCCACAAACAATAAAATCTTTATAACACAGGCTTTGTGCAGTGACTGCTCACTCATGTAATCTTAGCTGTTTGGAAGGTCAAGGCAGGAGTTCCAGATCAGCCTGGGAAACATAGGGAGATCCTCTCTCTAATGCAAAATTTAAAAATTAGCCAGATGTGGTGGAGCACATCTGTAGTCCTACTACTCAGCAGACTGACACAGGAGGATCACTTCAGCCCAGGAGTTCAAGGCTACAGTGAGTTATAATCATACCAGGGTACCCTAGCCTGGGCAACAGAGTGAGACCCTGTCTCTAAAGAAAAAAAAATCTCTCAAAACTACAGTACAAAGGAAGACATATGTGGAGTGCACTGTTATTGATGACTTTATAGAGAAATTTAAACTTTCCTTCTGAAGGTTCAATAATTGAGTCTGTTGAAATAAATTCACAATAAACAAACAAGAGTGAAGGAGTTAAGGAAATTTTACCCCAAAATATGACTCCTTGGTATAAAGAATACTTTGCATTGAAGGTCATAAAGGTCAAGAAATACTGGAGGAGGACTTCCCTCTGTCTGCATAAACTGGACCAACCTGATTAGAGGGTCAAAGGGGATAGGTGACTCCCCTTCCCCATTACTATTATCTCAAAATATTTTAGGAGTGAGGATCAGGAATGTAGGTAGACCTGACCCAAGTTATTTGAGTTATAATCATCTGTCTCCCAGGCTAATCAACAAGTCAATCTATTTCTCCCCAATCCATTCATCCTCCCTGGCAACCACTCTAGTGACTGTTTATGCCCTATACTCTTCAACTCCCCCCCCTCCCCCGCAAGTCCCGTATAAAGATATCTGAACTCCATTGGAAAATTGGATTATTACTCTGTGATCTCTCTCCATGTGCATGGTAGATAAATCCTTTTTCTTATTTATCTGCCTTAATTGTGAGTTGATCTTTCAGTGAACTTTTGGGGGAAAGGGCAAGTTTTGTCTGTCCCCACAGGAGAGAAGGCACACAAATGTATTACCATACCCATGGACATCAGAATCACACAAAAAATCAAATTCAAAGAAGGTCCAGATAGTTGAATCTTAAATACACTCCTCATAGAAGAGAAGGAAGTGGGGGATGTGAGCAATTTTAAAGGAAGACTAAGTATTTTTTTTTCCCCATGGCAGTGGGGAATGACTACTCTTCAAAAGCAGATGATGGCCTGGGACAAAGAGCCCCAGGGCTCTGGAAGGGTGGCTACAAGTTATGGGAAGGCGGCAGACAAAACTGCACTGCAACAAAAGTTGTCTTATTATTCAGGTAAAGTCTCTCATGTAATAGCCCTGAGAAGAATAGTTGAAAGAATAGGAGAAAAATCTGCCCAGGAATGGTGTCCTGGGCATGGAGGTTTTAGTTTTCTCTCCTGAGATTGTTATGCCCGAAAATTCTCCCAAACATCCCCACCTGACAAATCCGAGACAAACTCCGATGTAAAAGGCAAGAGGTGAGGTTTATTCAAACCCGGGTTTGGTCTCTCCTGGTGCACACACCAAGGTAGAGCCTCGAACCCAGGGTGAAGGGGGTTTTCATGGGGTACAGAAAGCAAAA
>CAUYQV010178721.1:0-38528 GCA_963574575.1 Galagoides demidoff
TTACTTCTAGAGGAACTTTTTTTTTTTTTTTTTTTTTTTTTGTGCAATTTTTGGCTGGGGCTGTGTTTGAACACACCACCTCCAGTATATGGGGCCAGTGCCCTACTCCTTTGAGCCACAGGCGCTGCCCTAGGTTTTTTCTTTTTTTTTTTTTTTTTGGTAATCTTCATTACCTTGCATTATGCTAGGGTTCTAAGATATGACACCTAAAAAACAGACAAATTAGAGTTTGTTAAAAATAAAAAAAAAATAGGGTATTTAAGTGGGTTTTTTTTTAACATAGTTGAATAACATAGTAGAGAAGTCAAACATCTTAATATATCCATCACCTGAATAGTGTACATTGTACCCAATAGGTAATTTTTCATCCCATACCCCCTCTGATCTTCCCCTTTCTGAGGCTCCAGTGTTCACTAAGTCACTCTGTATCACCATGCACACCCATTGCTTAGCTCTCACTCATAAGTGAGAACAGGTGGTATTTGGTTTTTTGTTCCTGGGTTACTTCACTTAGAATAGTGGCCTCCAGTTCCATTCAGATTACTGCAAAAGAGTTTCACTCTTTTTTGTTGCTGAGTAGTGCTTCAAGGAATAAATATATGCCACATTTTCTTTATCTATTCACTAGCTGATAGCCACTTAGATTGATTTCATATCTTTGCAATTGTAAATTGTGCTGTGTGATAAACAGATGGTTTATCAAAAACCCCGTATGAGTATCTTTTTCATATAATGACTTCTCTTGGGGAGATATCCAGCAGTGGGATTACTGAATCAAATAATAGGTCTACTTTTAGTTTTTTTGAGGACTTTCCATACTGCTTTCCATAGAGGCTGTGTTAATTTACATTCCCACCAGCAGTGTATAAGTGTTCCTTTTTCACTGCATCTATGCCAACATCTATTGTTTTTATTTCATAATATGGCCATTCTGATAAAGGTAAAATGGTATCTCATGTAGTTTTCATTTGCATTTCCCTGATGATTAGCAATGCAGAATAGTTTTTCATGTTTGTTGGCAGTTTGTATATTTTCTTTTGAAAACAACTTTTTCATGTCTTTTCCTCACTTTTTGATGGGGTTATTTGTTTTATCCTTGATGATTTATTGGAGTTCTTTGTAGACTATGGAAATTGGTTCTTTGTTGGTGAAGTTTGCAAATAATTTCTTGCATTCTATATGACATTTATTTACTCTGTTGATTATTTCTTTCTGTGCAGAACCTTTTTAGCTTAATTAAGTCCCATTTATTTACTTTCATCGTTGTTGTGTTTGATTTTGAGGTCTTAGTCATGAATGCTTTTCCTAGGGCAATGTACAGAAGAGTTTTCCCTAAATTTTAGTATAATTTTTATGATTTCAAGTTTTACGTTTAGGTTTCAATCTATCTTGAGCTAATTTTTATAGATGGTGATATATAAGGATCCAGTTTCATTCTTCTTCATATGGCTCTGCAATTTTCCAGGCATCATTTATTGGCTAGGGTGTCCTTTCCCCAGTCTATGCTTTAGACAAGTCACTTTTTAAAAATGGACCAAAGATTTGAATAGACGTCTATCCAAAGAAGGTGTACAAGTAGCCAATAAGCACACGACAAGATGTTTAGCATCAGTAGTCATTAGGGAAATGCCAACCACAATAAGTACTATTTCATATCCACTAGAATAGCTACATTTTTTTGAAAGGGACAATACCAAGTGTTGGTGCAGATGTTAAGAAACAAGAATACTGCCTTGGCAATGCAAAATGATGCAACCACTTTGGAAGATAATTGAGTGGTTCCTAAAAGGTTAAAGAGTTACCAGAAGACTCAGAAATTCTACTCTTAGGTATATAGCAGAGATAATTGAAAATATATATTCACACAAAGATTTTTACATGAATATTTATTAGTGCATTATTCGTAATAGCCAAAAAGTGGAAACAGCACAAATATCCTTCAACTGATGAATGATTCAACAAAATGAGGTATAGCTGTGCGATGGAATATTACTCAGCTATAAAAGGAACGAAGTATTGATACCCATCATGACACAGATGTACCTGGAAAACATTATGGTACATGAAAGCAGTCAGATACAAAAGGCCCTATAACATTGTATGGTTCCATTTATATCTACAACAAGAAAATACACCCAATGAGACAGAAAGTAAATTAGTGTTTGCCTGGGAAAATAGTGATTAACTGTCAATGGGCAGGAAGGATCATATTGGAGTGATGAAAATGTTTTAAAACTATACTATGGCAATGGTTTTGCAATCTGATAACTCCACTAAACATCACTGAAATGAAGACTAAAAAAGGGTAAATTTTATGGTATGAAATGTATTACTCAGTTCACTTGTTAATTAAAGAAAAAAGAGAAAGAAAATGCGAGAGAAGCACCTATGTGGAAATGCCTACATGGGAGATGCACACAGACTCAGGAGTTTCTGATGTGCCACTAAGAAATGATAGGTGGGTGTGGGGCCCTAATCCTTCCTAACCCAAGAAGCAGATGGAGCCTAAACTCAACTTCATTAAGTCTTGAAGGAATAAGCTAGGATGTGGTTAAATTCTGTCACATACAGAATTTTGCTTATACCTTCAAAAATCCTCCCATTTAATAGCTCACATTATAATGCAGCCACTAAATGTTTTATGTGGATTATTTTATTTAAACCTCACAAAAAAACATTATAAAGTAGGCGTCCTTTTGATCATTCCTATTTTTCAGAAGAGGAAACCAAAGAAAGGTTGGATAATTAACCAAAAACCACATAGCTAGCAATTGCCTATCTGAGATTGAAACATAAGGCAATTTGATTCCAGAGTCACCCTCTTAACCCTTTTGAGTGTGACACAGATGCATAGTTATTCAGTAATTCATGCTTTGGACCTTATTACACACAAAAAAATGTAGTCTGTGTCTCAAACAATTTTAATGCGATAGACTTATCAAGAATTCCCTTGGGGAGATCTCATTTCAGGGAAATTGAATAGTTTTCCAAATCATTAAAAGATAACCATAAAAATAATTTTGAAAAACTTAACCATAACATACAATGAAACCATTTGTTTAGCAGAGAGCAAGTTACACCTGATGAGGTGGAGTCGAACCCAAGTTGCCTTCAGGGAATGGCAATGCCCTGCAGTGGCCACTGACCTAGGCCTCAGTATCCTCCTATATCGGTTTTTCAGTTTATTGTGATTTATTCCCAAAATTCTATTTGTAGAACATTTGTTCCAAATTAGAATACATGCACACTTTTTCATAGAAATGATATAATACATGTTAATGCACCAGTATGCATCAAACTATTTAAGGCATTGCAGACTCAAAAGAAATGGATTTTTACATGTTCATTTTTTAGAAAACACTATTATAAGAGATAATTGAAATAATAGATTTTAAGGTAAAGCCTTAAACCTTAAGTGGTAACTTGGGAGCAATAGCAATTTGCCTAACTTCTCTAAGAGTTTCTCTTCAAAAATAATAATAATAATAATAATAATAATAATAATAAAGGTAGGGGAGAGAAACAAACAAACAACAAAAAAGAAATAACACATCTGCTTTACCAGGTTAGGATAAAGATGTACTTTGTTCAATCACTCACCATTTAAAAAACACACACACACACACACACACATATGGTGGGTAAAGTATATAAAGAACCTAGTCCGGTGGTTGTAACAGATAATAGAGCTATAATAAATGCAAGCTCTTTTTCTTCCTTTTCCAAAACAATCTCATATGATAGGAGGATTAAGCTTGAAGGCAAAGGACCTGAGTTTACATCCCAACTCCATAAATATTAGAAAGCTACTTTTCCTGACTAAATCAGTTTCCCCAAAAAACCTCTCTGGAGGAATTCATCTTAGATTTCAAATTGTCTCTGGATTTTTTTAATACACAATGTCCAACATTCAATACAAAGGCATATATTCTATAGATACACACTAAAATATTTAGAAATAAATGATATGGAGCTAGAAATTTACTTGAAAATAATATAAGTAGTAGTGAAGTGGGTGGAGGTCGGACTGAAGTACGTCATGACTTGGTAATTATTAACACTGGGTCATGGGTAAATGGTTCTTGAATATTAGTAGGCTTATTTTTGCATATGTTTGACATTTTTTATAATAAATTTTTTTTCAAATAAGCAAGCATTTTTAACCTGAAGCTTTCTTTTTCTTATTGTAAACAAGTATACTGCTAGCACGCGGTTAGCTGACCAGGCATGACTGTGTGTTTTCCTAATGGAATTGATACATAATAATTCCATTCAGAAGGTAAAACAACCAAAAGCCAACATCCTATAAATCCAGACCAAAGTTTCTCTCATTGTCTTTCAGATTCCTGCTTTCCATTCTGACCTGCCCACGATCTCTCTCTATTTCCCGTGTCTCAGACTACCTCCTCTGGCCTGATGTTGTCCGTATATCTCTGGTTGGGTCCCAGGCAGCACCTCCCGATCTAAACTCAAATTGTTCCATGTTTCCTACTCTACTGCATGATGAGTTTGGGGCCAAAAACAATGGTCAGGTCATAGGACTGACCCACGATGGCCTCCAAGTGACCACGGTGAGTCAGAGACCTGACTGGTGACACAGAGGGCCCACGCCTTCTGTCCATTCCTCACTCAACCTAAGTCCTCCAAGAAGAAATCCAAGAGAATGGAGAAAAGCCCTTTAGATTCTTTGAACCTCTTCATTCCTTAATTTGTGAGACAGAAATAATAATTCTACTTTCCCAATATCACAGATTTTATGAGCATCAAAAAATTAACCAGTGTGATGTCCTTTGACAGATAAAGCATTGTAAAAACTAAGCCGTGATTATTAACGTGGAATGCATTTCATGGACGTAATCTAAGTTTTCTCCAGACCTCTACTACACACAGATTTTCCTTTCAAGCTAAGTTTAAATCCTGCCATCATCATTACTGATCATCAATTTTATAAAATCAGACCTTGCCCAAAACATTGCTGTCATAATTCAAAACTTTGGAAAACTGACTGATTTATGGCATTGGAAGAAGTAAACATTGAATATTTTATCAAAGTTGTAGTACCTCCTTGCCAACAAGACAAAATTACCTACAAAAAAGTACCTCTTAACCAGGCATTAGTTTTTCTTTAAAATAAGTTGAAAGACATTAATATTCCAGTATCAAAGGGAAAACTCAATATTCCTTAAATACTAACATCTCAAGTAAGCTTCTGTTGGTTTTCTTTGTCTTATAAGACATACACCTGTGTTTAGTGGCTGTATTTTCCAAGGCTTTTATTAGTGAGGCAAAGATGACTTTATTTGGCTTTTGTTCTTTGAAGGGAAAAATAGAGTTCATTTCTGGTATCTGGAGAATTTCAAATCTCACTCTTTTATTTTTTTTTCTTTTCTCCAAAACATCGGTCTATCCCCTTGTACCTTCTTAACCCCTCTGTGAAACCCTTGTGTGATCACACAAGTGTTAGAACTTGTGTGGCTGCCCCCACTTCAGATTATTCAGGGCGCATTGCAGAACCAACGTGTGTATTTTTCTTGCCCATGGGTCATTTCATTGCCGCATACCTAAACAGCTAGAAAGCACTGACACTCTGTGTTGGTAATTCACCCTACGTGATGTTTGCATTTGTGTCATTTCAGTAATTTAAAGGCTAGTTTGGGGTTCAGCGTCAATTTTATAAACTTCTTTTCAGCCAAATTGAATGTGATTTATCTGCTGCTTGATATACTTAGCTTATCTTTACTTGTCATTTGTTCAGTCTAAAGAAATACTCTTCATTAAAAACATAGATTACTATGCCTATTGTAGCTGACGCATCCTGAGAAATGTGTAGCCCAGAGACAGATCACAGAACAAAGATACAAGTAAGAAAACTAGGTCTATATCAGATCAATACAATTTTTTCTTTGTTATCTATGTTTTAATTTCTATGGACAGTTACAGGCAGACCTGGACATCTCTTTAGCAAATTTAGAAACAAAGATAAAAGTACATAGAATTCAATTTTGAGGCAGATTTTAAGAGGAAGTTTTCTTACCAAAAAGCAAAATAAAGCAGAAAAAATAATTTTCAAAAGTTTTCCAAGGAATGAATTGTTCTTAAAATTTGATCACCATCAACATTTTCTTTTCTACATATATGTATTATATATGCATGTATATGACGTATGTATGTATATATATTCCTCTGATTTGACTTCTGTTGTAAATCACACTAGGCCATGTTTATAAGAATGAGCACTGATAGAACATTAAGGAAACTGTGGATGGAATTACCCCAGTTGTTCTTGGGCTTTCTCTCTCTCCCCAGCCAACAATTAGGGTCCTCTTTGACTGAGTAACAGTCAATTCAATCCAATCATTTGATTTATTTTTTTCACTAAATTGACAAGCTTACATTTCTTTCTTTTCTTGAAAAAATGTAATTGCTTCATTCAATTAAACAAATATATCACACAATCTATACTGCAACCTATAGAATTTAAGTATTTTTGGAAGGAACTGGTTGCCAAGGTTAGGGACCAGTAAGATGTTTCCTCCAAGAACTCTGAGCTCTGTCTCTCCCTGTTCCTGTTCTTGTAGCCGTTCCAGTTTCTGGGAGACAGTGATTCTGGAGGACCTTCCAGAATCCAGGCTAATATAACCCTATTATTAGTTAGGGCAGGCATGATTTCACTTGTACATATATCTCGTTCTCCAACTTTATTCTCAAGTATCTCCTATTCAAAGTTGCAGACAAACCCATAAAGCCTTGCTGAGTTATTTATCAACCCAACATGAATCTTTAGCAAGTCGTCTTTCATTCTTTGGCTTGTGACATTTTTCTTTGCCAGGTCTGAAAAGCATTCTGGAAAGTTTCTTCATAAGCCAAGCAATCAAAACTGCACCTTTTTAGCTTTGAGTGGCTTTTGTTTTCATGGGGCAGAACTGCCATAAAAAAAAAAAAAATTCAGTTTCAAACAGTTTTCTTCTGTAGTGAAATATCTGCTTGCCCACATGCATGTACAGGTAATTACCAGGGTTAACCGGTAATGTTACTTAAGTAATCATTTTTTATTGCAGAATTATGTAATTGTGATTATATGCGGCATATTATTATAGAGATTTCCAAAAGCACACAGCTTTTTAGTATAGCTAGATAAATCCGAGCATGATGAGGTCATTGGAATCATCCAACTTCATGATTGACACTGACTCTCTGAGAACTTCTTTTTCCTCTCTTTTATGCACTTCTTAATGTTTCTATGACCCAGAAAAATGTACCCTTCACTCACAAAAGAGAAGGGACATTCTGGATCCTTGCACATTTCCGTTGACACAAACATGCAAATGAGCAGAAATACATATCATTTGACAGATGTTTCTAAACATTCATTTTCTACTCTATGAACTTAATCAAAACTTTAGACAAAATCAATGAGATGAGAACAGACAAATGAAGACAGACCTGAGAAATAATTATAGATTCTTAAACTAGGAGGCTCTTTTTCTGTATTTTATCTTCCTATATCTTTAGCCAAGAAGGTGAGTATCAGCCCCATGCTTAAAGAATTCCCATCCTAACAGGACTTCTCGTCATCACAGGTGTTTCTCTACTAAATCTGTGTTTCTTCTGCTGTTTAAGAGCCAGCTCCTCTGCTCATCCCCCCACCAAAGCCCTTTAAGAAAATAGAAATTTTACTCAGAACATACAACCCCTTAAAACATCGTTGTGAAGCATTTGGGGAAAAAATGATTTGAAAAATGATTGGTATCTATTCCTCGGTTATTTTTTCCTACACAATAGAAGTGTTTAATCATGTATTTTCCTATAAAACATGGTCTCTGAAAGTTTTTTGGGAATGCGCTTAAAACAGTACCTCGTGCCAGAGTTTTAGTGAACTTATCAACTTAAAGTATAAATTTATAACTACACAGCAAACATTTCCAGTTTTCAAATACGTTTTATAAAACACACATTTCTGATCATTGCAACACCTCGGATTCTCTAAATTCCTATAGTGTGGTTTTCATAACCTTTAGGCTTTTTTCCAAATTTCTGTTCTAGCCTAGTTTTATTGTGTCAACTTTAAGGAGGAAAAAATTAACTCTCACAAAATAGAAATTTCAGGATCCGAGCAATGGATTACTGAGGACACTGATTTCTCTTTCTCTTTCACATCTATCTGACTATTCAAAAATATTTATAACACTCCCAGTATAGCCTAGAGATTAAGGTCTGTGTAAAGTCCAAGTCTTAACACTTACCAAGCCTGGGCAAACTATATAAGGTCTCTGGGCTTCTGTTTCTCCCACTGTGTATTAGGGCCCAAGTGAGTTCATCTTGCTTCATGGGTGTGCTGGAAGGAAAAAAAATGAGTCAAAGGGTGGAAAGTACTTAGTAATGTGTCTTAAACATATTTTAGATACATTTTAACTTGAAAATGATGGCATTTTAACATGGTAATATTTTTACCAATTAACTCTTGAACAGCATTTAAAATCTGAGTCACAGGTTTTGTGGCAGGGCACCTACTAACCAATGCTTCCTGCCTCAGCCACTCTTTTCTGTTCTTCCTTCAGTCAAGCAGCCTTCTCCTCCTTATTTGCATGTGAACTGGTTACCCCAAGTCAGTGCCTCTCCCCAGCCTTCTGTTTCCTGTCTTGCACCAAACCTGTCTTACCCTTTTTGGGGACACAAAGTATTTCACACCTGTTCCATAAAGTTTCTCCAACAGGTAAGAAACTAAGTCTTACCTACTTCTTGTTCTATTCAATTGCACTGTTGCAATTTAGTTACGGTTACATTTGTTTTATTATGTGTGTGTGCCTATGTGATATGTATTTCTATAGGATTGTGTGTCTAGTTTCTTTGTTAATCTAGCAGGGCAATGTTTCTATAGACCATGTGCAGAAGCAACATTCTGGATGTCAAACTAGCTCTCTTGTGTAGTCTGTGGATCAATCTCTAGAGTAGCCTTAGAAGTTAAAGGAGCAGCCAGATACCATTTTTAGATTATTTATTTATTTATTTATTTATTTTTAAGACATAGTCTCACTCCTTCACCCTGGGTAAGGTGCTGTGGCCTCATAGCCCACTGCAACCTCAAACTCTTGGGCTTGAGCCATCCTCCTGCCTTAACCTCCCAAGTAGCTAGGACTATAGGTGCCTGCCAACTCCCAGCTAGTTTTTCTATTTTTAGTAGAGATGAGGTCTTGCTCTTGTTCAGGCTGGTCTTGAACTCCTCAGCTCAAGCAATTCACCTGCATTGGCCTCCCAGGGAGCTAAGATGATAGGTTTGAGCCACAGCACTGGCCTGCCCAGACACCCCTTTTAAATGTTAAAAATGGGTATTTGCATATGCTTTCTTATCTAGTCCAAGTATATTATTACATAGTTCAAAGAGAACAATAAATACATTCACTATATGGCCCTATGTACAGTTTTATTGTGAAGGAAGTTACTTTTGCTTGCAAGATATAGAGAAACCCATTCTAGTTATCCCAAGTATTGAAGGGACCAGTAGGAAAACTGAACAAAGCCAGAAAACAAGTTTTAGCAACTCCGTGCAGCAAGATCTTTGATCTTCTGAGTCACAGTGAAAGTGACTCAAGTCTCCTCAACACGTTTATTCCTTCCCTCTCATGTTGACTGGCTGAGAATTTGCCAAACCTCATTTGTCTGCATTCCACCACCCCAACGTTTGCCATATCAGGTTACCAACTGCTCTGTTAGTCCCTTAATATATATTTTCAAAACTCAACACATTTTTTGTTTTTACCTTAACAAAGTACTTTTCAAAGGAAACTGTATCTTTACCATAAATGAGAAACAACAACACAATATATTTGCCTTATGGAATAGGAAAAATGAATACAATGGCATCCTCGGCCCATGGCTTGCTTCTGTCTTCATCCAAATGAAACGGAGAGAATTGATTCTGTTGTCAATTTTTTATTGTCTCCACTCTCCCAGCCATGGGTCCCAGTACTGGGTGGGGAACTTGTAGCTTTAAGTCCATTTGTGGCCTTGTAGTTCTTTAAGTGTGGCCTTTTGACTGAATCCACATTTTACAGAACAAATTCCTTTCTTAAAAGGGGTGCAGTGGAAAAAGATGAAACTTTTCTTGCCTCCTTTGGTGCTTAAAAAAAGAACAATCTTGAAATCAGAAGGCCCCAGGATCCCCACCCACAAATGCCTAGAATCCACTGACGGAGATGAACCCTTTTGTGGTGAGACGTGGGCACCAGCATTTTCAAAACCAGCCCTGGCGATTCCAACCTGCAGCCAAAGCTGAGAACCTTCTCTTTACCTCGACTTTGAATGACCTTCAAAGATGAGTCAAGGCTGCAGACCATAAATAAAAGCCAGGCAGTCTGGACGTGCCCTGTTGTGGAGTTTCCCACCAGAGTCATCTGCTCTGATTTCCAACGGCGCATTCACTGCAATTTCAGAAACGCTGGCCTGGTTGGTTCTCTCCATGTGCTCTGCTTGCCTGTTTTACACCATCTGCCTCATCATGATTTCAACTTGTCTCATGAATTTCTCCTGTGTATCTTCAATGTCAAGTCTCTTAGCCTAGGGTCCCTATTATTGCTTTATTTTCTAGTACGAAGTGCTAAGAGGAACTGAATGGTGTAGCTAGTCATCTCTGTGGTTGTTCTGCGCTGCTGCGAAGTCAGCATTGGCAGCACGTGGATGCCAGCTTCTCTGACACACTGCGGGGTGGGCAGGAGGTGGAGCTGTGGCTCTCTAGCAGTGCTCCCTCCATGCTCAGGCCTAGAGACTCTCTAAATGTGCCTTGTCCCCACTTGGCCTGGATTGGCTTGGCCTACACCGTGCCTCCCACACCCAGCTGATCATCAAAGTCCACAGAGGACCTTGAGAGTTTTGGTTCTATCCACCCAAATTCTAACTCAGTCTGGAGGAAGGACTGACTTAGAGAATTTGTATTTTTTAATGGATTTCAAGAAAAACCTAACAATAACTTTGGCTTAAAAACCACTGACCACTGGGTTAAGTGATCTCTACGATTTTTTATTCTACAATGTTATGGTTTTATAATACCTTCTACAATCATGATATGATCCTTCCTTTCTGAAAACAAAGACTGCAGCCCCGGTTCATTGAGATTCATGGAACACAATTTCCTGGAAATATTAATTAGTGCCTGGATAACAAAAGGAAATGCTGAATATTAAATCCTCCTCTTGGATATCAATAATCTGTTAGAAAATTAGTGTCTCTGATGCCTGTTGTAAAAAGAAGCCCATTTTTCAACCATTGAACTAACTTATTTGCAAAAGTGACACTTTTTCTCAAGAAGCCTATTAATGCTCCTTCAAGTTGTTTTTCCTCAACACAGGGAACCTCCAGGTCTGTTCCATGTTCTGCATATAGGGAATTCTCAATAAAAGCTACTGATAGACAAATGACCAGTAGAAGCAAAGCAGAAGACTGAAATGCAGACGCATCCATTTTGCTAATTATTAGCAGCCTGGGTAAAAGTTTTGATCAAGAGGTCAGAACTAATGATTCCAATGAGGTTTTAGTATTAACTAAGGTTTCATTCATCTTAGCCGTCAGTACCTTTGATTAATCTACACTAGTATCTCCTCTCACGCAACAAGAATAATAATTTTGTTTCTATACAACTGTGGACTGCAAGCCATTCATCATCCTCTTTGACCTCATTTGCATTTCAGAGTTTTAATTGCACTAAAATTAATATCCATTAATTATACGTACTGCTTACCAAATACCATTATGTTACTGGTGTCCGATCAATGTTTGTTAAATGCATCACAGATAACTTGCATCTTCGCAGTCTGGATTTTCTTTTTCAATGACACCTAAGCCAGATACTGCAATCAACTAGGCAAATGTGCATTACTGATGCAAAGGAGAGGGAACCAGTGTTTGCCAGAAGTTGATCTTTGTCTCGGGTGGATTAATCACAGCTGAGGTCAAGATGAATAAATCTATGTTCCAGAAAGTCCTGGTTACAGTTCAAGACAAAAAGAAAACAATGGGAAGTTAGAGGCGAGAAAGAGGAAGGAAGTGAAAGACTCTCCAAAAGAAAATACAGATGTTCTAAGAGTCTCATGATTGTTAGAATTCGACTTTGTAAAAAGTCCGATCAGACTTAGTGATGTGTCATCTCAACAACATGCTCTATTGTGTCTATTCCAGGATGTGACAATACATTCATTCTTATTAAGATTTATTTATATACGAAAAGAAAGAAGTGCTTTTAAGTTAAAGGTAGTATGTATAATATGTATGTATATACACACGTACACAGGGTTGCTATGGCACTTATTCTTTTGTGCAGAAAAAAATGACTAAATATTTTCCTTTGAAATTTTTCATGCTGCTACTCTTCAAAATAAACTTAGACTATGAATAGCTATATATTTTCTTTAAAGTCACTGGTTTAGGTAAAAATGGCTTAAATAGCTACATGCTTGCAAATGCACTTAAAATATGTTTATAATATAGAAGATTCATTTCCAGTGGTATTCCACTAAAGCAGTTGCTTACATTATCGGAAATGGGGAAATTGTTGCTGCTTGGGTCAGTCCATTTTCATCCCTGACTACCCAGAAGCATATGTGCCTATTAACCCTTCAAGAGCCTGCCCAGACTCATTATCCATGGATTTCAGTTGAACGGAGGTAGGAAATTTACTTGTTATAAAGCTTCCAGTCTGGGTGTCTAGAAAGCATGGTGATAAGCATCATATAAACAACAAGAGGGATGGAATTCAACTTACCTTTATCTGTGTCTCCTTTCATACACAGTATGTGTCATAGACAGACACCAGTGTCTCATTACATGACCACCCACAGAACGTTACCCAATGTGCCATTCTTCAGGGGAAATTAACAGAAATGTTTTACCACATCAGTCTCTTCCAAGAACGTTGATTCAATAATATACTTAAAAAGTGACCAGAGGTCCGTGGAAGCTTCTTCCGCCTTCCACTGTTTTGGCTAGGGAGCACAATAAATACTTCACATTCTTACACCACTCAAAACAGAAGGATAAAGAAGGAAACACATTCCCATACACAAATACACTCACGGGGACACACAAACACATACACACACACACACACACACACACACACGGATGTCATATTGTTATCTGCTTGGTGTTTCTAGCTCTCCAGTATCTCACTATAGCTATGTAGCCATTCTTTTTGTTGGTCTTCAAAATTTCCTACCAATTGTTAAACATAATCATAGTAAACTCAAAAGAAAATGGTTCTTTCTTCTTTAAAAACATTTAAAAAAAAACACAAGGCTTATCAAGTTTCACAGAATAATAATGATTGCAAATGAATCCTAAGCAAGAAATATTTAAGAGTACAATTAGTATTGGAAATCTTTGGCATGTGGATTTTTATTACTTAATATGTCCTCGATGAGTCACCATGGATCAAAAAATATTTGTGTGTATTTCATAGTAATTGTTTTTTAAGTGAACCTAGTGTAGATTTTGATGCCTATTACTTTTCCAGAGAAGCAAAACTGATTTGGGGGCTGACATATTTGGTAATAGTTAATTGGAATATCCAATTCCAATATCCAATTCTGTCCAATTGGTAGATGTGAAAGACCACCTTCAATCTCATTTTGTTTTCATGTAGATAATATGAAGATCTTAGGAGAAAACGGAATGTCCAGTTTTATCTTTTCTCATTGTGATCTTAGAAGAAAACTGTATCAGTTTATCTTTTTTCCAATAGCAGGTTACAGAATTTAGTGATTAAGAGCTGTTAGATAAAAGGGGAATAATAAGAATAGCTCTGTAAAGAGAGTGGGGTCTGGGGGAAAGGAGGAATTCAGAGGAGGAAGATATTAAGCACAGAACCACCGCATATTGAACATAAGCTGGGAGCAGAACATTAACCTTTTTGTGTGGGTACATGTGGGGGGCGGAGATGAGTAGGTGGGTGTTACATGCACTAGAAGATGGCCCTGATTCCAGGGCTTCATGTTGGCCAGTTCCCTGAGAAGCTTAGCTATTGCTACTTGTAAGAACTGTTAAAACAGTATATGTGTGGTGGCTCATGTAATTCTAGTCTTTGGGAAGCTGAGCAAGGAAGATTGCTTGATGCCAAGAGTTCAAGACCTGGGCAACATAGTGAGACTCCATCTCTTAAAAAAAAATTCGCTGGGCATGTTGGTGCATACCTATAATCCCAGTTACTTGGGAGGCTAATGCAGGGAAATAGCTTGAACCCAGGAATTCAAGGTTGCTGTGAGCTATGATTGTGCCAGTTCACTCCAGCCTGGATGACAGAGTGGGATCTTGTCTCAAAAAATAAAATAAAATAAAATAAAACAAGCTAAGCTATCCGATACCACACTGAGTTGAATTAAATTTACATAAACTATGAAGAATTTTGAAAGTCCATTTGGTTGGATAAAGAGTTGAAGGGTAGTTTCTTCTCCAAATAAGTCTGTAAGTACAGCCTCAACTTTGGGGCTATCACTTGTGTACTTTATCAAGTAGTTTTTCACTCAAAGTATAAAGTGAAGGGCAAATAATAAAGACAATATTTTTTGGCCTGCTGTTATTAGTTAGCCTGAAAATAATTCATACTTTTATGAAATACATTTCTAATTCTTTAAAATTAAAAATTCCTCAAGTTTAAAAAAAAAATCTTAAAACAAACTACTTCGGGGGTAGGAGTATGTTAGCGAGAAACTATTTTGGCTGTTTGTTCTCTGCACGTAAGTAAAGTAATCTTTAGAAGAACAGGAGGTGCTGATAGAATAATTGTGTTTACTCTTCCCACTTCATGATTTCTCTCTTATAAACATTGTTTTGCATTATTGGGCTCCACGTTCCTTTTTCTCATCTGATGTTTTACAAATATTTTTCTAATTGCCTGAAACAGTGTGGTCCAATAAAGTTAAATTGACTTTGGGTTGAACTTGCTTGTCTGATCTCTTGCCAGAGGTTATAGTCACTCACTTGAACTGACTTTCACTGTGTTTGTTGGTCTCCGTCTCTTTCTTTCTCCCTTTTATGTTCTTTTGCACTACTTATCCTTTTTTCCTCTCTCCATCCTAACGTCCAACCCCTAACTTAATTATCCATATTTCCATAAATGGAATGATTTTTGAAAGCATTTCATCTATCCATCCATCCATCTGTCCATCCATCATCCGCCCAAATACTTTGGCCACCTAAATCAACAGATCAAAGTTTCAAACCAAGTCACTGGAGGAGGTGGACTAAATGCTTAGAAAACAAGAGTGCTTGGAATAACCCAGTTGTTTGACGTCTGGAAACACTTTACAAACAACCTCCAGGAAAATAACAAAGCAAATAGTGCTGGTCTACCGCAATGGAACAGATACGGTGTGTGATCAGTTAGCTGCAACCCGCAAATAAACACAGACAGGCAATCTAGCAAGCAAAAACAGAAACCACATTATTGTTCATCACAGACTGAAGACTTTAAAGTAAACTTAAAGCCTCATATGTGTGACTTCTAGACTCTGAAAAGGAGGTTAAAAGCTTCAAGGACTCATCCTGGTTTTGGATAGTAAACTCCTGACTTTTCATTTAACCCCAAAGATCAACATTAATTTTAACATCTACCCACTTTGACCAAAGCCTAAGTCTTGGGAGTCCTCATTCCTCTAGCTCTCTCTACTTTAGAATAGAGCTGCATGCACCAAAGATTTTTGCCTCATGTGATGCAGTGAGTTCTGTTGTCACATTTCAAGCAATTAGACCAAAATGGCACCTTGAGACACAAACCATTTCAGTGCATTCAACTTCTTTTTCCATGAAGTTGAAATACTTCTGTCATGATTAATAAACAGTCTCTGCTTTGGAGGGAAATTCTAAGCAACCCTTTTCTCCTTTCTCTAAGTTGTGCTTATTGGATCTACCATAACTTTCTTTCCCTCCATCACTAAGAACAAGAGATCGTTTTCATCTTTGCATCATATTCCAATAGCAATGTGAGTTACTCATCTTGATTCTTTTTCCCTATCCCTAAATATATATCTATTCTCATCTGAACTTATTTGTGAAGTAAGATTAACCATGACTTAGGAACAAAGATAAAACTGGTTTTTTTTCTCCTGAGCCTAAGTTTATAATATAAATAGCATGCCCTTTCTCCCAAAGTTTCATCTTTCTTCTGTAAAACTTTAGTCCCTTTGATTTCTCCTGAGAAGACTACTTGGTTACTATACTTCTGTTTCCTTTTCCATGACCTCAGGGTAGCACCACATTTATAAATTGGGTTTAAAAAAGGTTAAATTAATGTTGCATTAGACATTAAGCAGAGGGAAAGAGAATACATTTTACCTAACAGGTTAAGATGAACTGAATTTCTGGCTAAGGTAGAGAAGGTGAGCAACTAACCCATTTGTAATGAGGGATGTTCGACCTTTTTTTTTTCTCTCTCTGCTGCATATGGGAAAAATAAGAGTTGTCTCAGGCCACACGTTAAATGTGCAAACAGTAATGAAAGCTAATGAGAAAGAAAAGGTGCATGCATAATTTTTGTAATATCCAACACCACAGATAAGCAAAATAGGCCTCAAAAAATCTGTATGTGGCTTAGGGGCCACAGGTTGGACACCCTTGATTGAAGTTAGATGCAGACATCAAGCTAGTCATCAGCATTTACTTTTCTTGATGTTTCTTTTGCAGAAAAATACAAAATGACCAAGATCCGACATGCTGAGGTACCAATGGCCAACAATAATCTAGAGAGAATAAATTGTAGATAAACTGCACTCTGACCACCCTCATTGGTGTTCTGGTAGGAAATGGCAGCACCGCATTTCTTCTATAGCCCACAAATATACCAGAATGTATCAAAAGAATTTAATTGGAGTCATCATCATGCTCTGTCTAACAAAGAAAAGAGACATTAAGAGTCTATGTTTGGAGAGAGAAGGAAAGAACCTGACACTCCCCAGTCAAATTATGAGAAAATGTGAAATCTATTGGAAAGTGCCAGAGTTCTGCAAACAAGAAAAATTATTTTTTTCTGGAGCCGCACCTATGGAGGGCACCAGTCCCATATACTGGAGGTAGCGGGTTCAAACCCAGCCCTGGCCAAAAACTATAAAAAAAAAAAGAAAAAAATTATTTTTTCTTCAATGCACTATTGACTATACTGATAAGTAATGCTTATCTTAAAAGAATTGCAAAGTAAGTCTCAGTTGGGATCTAAGATGTCTACACCTTTCATTGTGGGAAGATTGACACAGAAATGGGAGTCCCATATATTTTTTGCTCATGAACAGGAGTTAACACCTACCACTATTATTCCTTTCCCATCCATTACTGTAACATGAAATACAGTTGAACATCAGTTCTCATTCTGTGAACACATAGGATGCTTCCATGCTCTACAAGACTTTCCCCAAGGAGTGAGAGATCCTTCTTGAAAGGGGAAGGGATGGAGGTGCTGGTGGAGTTGTAAGTTAGAAGAAGAAATGCTTGGGGACAAAGCTAAAACAGCAACTTATTATTTCCTGAGGACAGGAGAGCCAGGTCAGAAGGGGAAGTAGCATCAAGAGGAATGTCCTCCCTCAGAAGACTGTACCATAAAATGTTCTTTTTTGATAAAATGACTGTTCTTTTTGTCAAAATGACTACTGTTTATTTTATTAGCCATTCCTTTATTCTACCACCATGTACTGAAGCATTCCTTTGTGCCAGCCATCATTTTAAGTGCTGCTATGAACAAAGACAAGATCCTTGCACTCACGGAAAGGTTTCTTTCACAATACAATGAAAACAAAATGGAAAATTTAACACATACACACATAGGTGACTTCAATTTGCAGTACACGTTATGAAGAATTAATAGGAAGCATGAGGAGCTGGCAGGAGTGTCCAGGAGAATGACCGACTGGCTCATATGACACCTATTCCAACCTCCTTCCACTGTGCCTTCTAGCTGCAAAGATCACAAACTTTGAATTATAATCTTAGACTCCCTTGAAGCTAGAGTTCTGGATGTGATATGAATTCCACCAATCATACATACTTAGAAAAGACTTGAATTCAAGGATATGTTAAGTGGGAGACACTGACTATGAGGCATAAATTTTACTGCTAAAATTTAGCAGATGCAGAGTAGTTCTTGAACCAACAGTTGTAGCAGGTATGTTTCTGTAAGTAATGGTTGTAACCCTCACTTTCTGGACCCTGGATGTATGACCAAGCGTGATACAGGGGCTGGCAGTTCTGAGAGTGCTTGCTGATCACCAAGTTTCTAAAATGAGGCAAAAGTAACAGTTATGTTGGTAAATGTTTTTATAATCATTTTGGGGCCTAACTTAAAACCTCCTACCTTGGTCATTCCAAAAATTTAGTAAGTACATAACAGCTTCAAGTTAATATAGCAAAAGTCACTTTTGATGTTTGCAATTGACTCTGACTGTAACAAGAATCGACACTGACTTTAACAAGGGCCTCCTTAACCTGTGTGGTTAAGAATCATCTCCTGAGAATAATTTGAGCTGAGACCTTAAGAACACAAAAGAATTAGCCTGAAAATGGCCAAAAGTAGAGTGGTCTGGGCAGGAGGATTAGCAGGTGAAAACATTTTACAGTTAAAAGAACTGGCATGTTGGGAACCAAAAAAGGAGACATGTAGTACAAGAAGAAATTGGAGAGATAATGGCAAAGGATTAGAATGTCATACTATATGTGATAGGAAGCCATATGATAGTATGAGGCAGGGAAGTGTTTATGACTTGATAATTTTTTTTTGAGGCAGAGTCTCACTCAGTCCCCTTGAGTAGCATGCAGTGACATCAGCATAGCTCACAGAAACCTCAAACTCTTAGGTTGAAGTGAGCCTCTTGCCTCAGCCTCTCATGTAAATGGAACTACAGGCCATCTACAGCCACAATGCCCAGGTAGTTTTTCTATTTTTCAATAGAGCCTCACTCTTACTCAGGTTCTTCTTGAACTTGTAAGCTTAGGCAATCCACCAGCCTTGGCCTCCCAGAGTGCTAGGATTACAGACATGAGCCACTGTGCCTGGCCCTGATAAATGTTTTTAAAAGATCACATTAGCTAGTGTATGGAGAATGGATTGGGCACAGAGGAACAGGGACATCCCCTGAAAAGCTACTTTGAGAATTCATGTAAGAATTGTTGCTATTTTAGAGCAAACAATTTTTTGCTTTTTTAATTTTTTAATTTTTTATTTAAAAAAACTCAGCGTAGTAAAAAGTATGTATTTAAGACATACATTGGAAGGTGAGTGGATTAGGAATTGCAGATAAATTGAACAAGGGTATGAAATAAGGATGATACCAAGGTTTTTAGCTTAAGCAACTGAGTAGCATTAAGAGGGGGAATATGGGATGTGAATCAGATTTGAGCGAGTGAATAAAAAATTTAATTTTAACTTAAAGTTTAAGAATTTAATTTTAACTTTGAGATAGGCTCCGTATCAGTTATCTTTTACAGCATCGCCAGTCACTCCAACACAGTGGCTTAAAACAACTTATTATTTCTCACAGTTCTTTGGGCTGGTTGGGTGGTTTTTCTGCTGATCTCACTTGACTTCACTCACATCGCTGCATTTGGTTGGATGATTTTATGTTCTGAAAGATCTGGGAAGATTTCATTCACTCCCATATCTCAAAGTTGGTACCTGCTGTTGTCTGGGAAACCTCAGTTCTCCTCCTCCTAGTCTCTCATCCTCCAGTAGGTTAGACTGTCTTCTCTTCCTGCAGGAGTGAAGGGACATTATCTTGTCCAACTTAGAGAGGTGGCTGGCACACACACTGACTCCGTACATGGCTGTTTTTCAAACTAACACCCTAAGAAAATAAAAGCAAAGGATATCAGGCCTCTTGAGACCAGTGCCTGAGACTTTACATTTCTACTCTACTCTGTTTTTCAAAGCAAGCTAGCCCAGCCCAGATGCAAGGGAAAGAAATAGACCCTACTTTTTTTTTTTTTTTTTACTCTACTTCTTATTAGGATGAACCTGATGGTTACGGGGCCAAAGATCATGGAAAAAATTGTTGCCTCCATATTTGAAAGAAATCTGCCAGAGGTATCCTCATGGAAATATCATGACATGCAGACAATTAGATACGAGTCTGAAACTAAAAGAAGTCTCAATTCACCTACATGACTTTATTGCTAACTATAACACTTATCCAGGAACTGGCTGTACACTCAGCTACTGATCTATTAGGTTGACTGTTACTCTTTGCTGACTACCTTTTCTCCCTTTAATGCTGCTGATTTTTAGCAATGTATAGAAAGTCCTATAATATAAGTCCTGTATTACTTGTGTATTACATGATGGCAAAGTAACCTAAAACTTAAAATAACAAACATTTATCTGACATGATCAATGGTTCTCTCTCCTGGTCTTTCATGAGGCTGAAATCAAGTAGTTGGCCAGGGCTAACAGTTACCTCAAGGCTGGACTCAGGCTGGAGAATCCCTGAGAAATTGTTAGTTCTTTGCTGAACCTCTCCATCAGCGTGCTTGAATATTTGCATGTCAGCCAGCTTGGACAAGAGGGAGGGCAAGAAGGAAGCCACACTGTTTTCTATAACCAAGTCCCAAATGACACACTGTGACTTCCATCATATTAAGTTGCTAGAAACAAGTTAAAGTGCAGCCCACAGGTAAGAAATGAGAAATTAAGATTTTTCTCCTAAAGAGAGAAATTTCAAAGGATTTTTGGAGAAAACTTAAAATCACCAAAAGTATAGATGTAGGAATATAGATTTGGTTGGAACAAGGTAAAGTTCCTTGTACTTGTCAGACTTCCTAGGGCAATGCAAAGGAAAATCCAAATCAGCTGGAAATTTTGTTTCCTTTATATTGTCATAGCCTTTTGAGATCTCACTTGCCATAAAAGAAGGGATGTTTATATATTGCATCCCAGAATGTTATGCTGGGAGGAATACAAGGGACAAAGAGGCAAAATCTGTGGGTGATACGAAGAGTTGACTGGAGGAGCTTTAGCCTGTCTCCCTGTCATCTCTGAAAGCTCCTATGTGCCACTCTAGAGAAAGACAATAAAAATACTGTCCCTGGGCTCGCTGTCTGAAGCTCAAGCGGCTAAGGCACCAGTCACATACACCAGAGCTGGCAGGTTTGAATCCAGCCTGGGCCCGCCAAACAACAAGGACAACTACAACTAAAAAAAATAGCTGGGCATTATGGCAGGCACCTGTAGAACCAGCTACTTGGGAGGCTGAGGCAAGAGAATGGCTTAAGCCCAGGAGTTGGAGGTTGCTGTGAACGGTGATGCCACAGGGCACTCTACCCAGGGTGACAGCTTGAGGCTCTGTCTCAAAAAAAAAAAAAACCAAAAAGGTGTTCCTGCTCTTCCCATGTATCCTAAAGACACCTTCCCTAGGTCCCTTTCCCACACCCATTTTTCTGGGTCAGATTTCCCCTCCTAAGCTCATTCAGTACAGACATTCCGGAGCTGCCTACGAGTTCAGGGAAGAGGGCTATACGGGAAGTTCTGTCTTGGGCTCCAGCAAGGAAGGGGATCTTTGGTTCCTCAAGAAAGCACCAACACCAGTCACAGGGAGTCCTTAGTTTCAGTGCTAATGCTACTTTTTTGTAGAAATCTGAGGTGGTTCACAAGAGAGACTGTAAGAGCAAACCTTCTGACTGCCCTATAGATTATGAGGAGCATCTGAAATATTTAATATTTACTCTCCATCTGCCCCTGTACTAGGCAGAGTGCTGAGGTACCAAATCTTCTGCCCTCTAAGACCTTACAGTATATGCAGGGAGCTGGAATACATAAATAGTGTAAGCATTACGGTAGGTATCTAGGTGGTGAAAGAGTATGAGGGTGGAGTTCCCAGAAGTTTTTTACTGGAGATTGCATCTGAGATACTCTTGAACAATAAGAGAAGGCCATCTGGGCAGAGGAGCAGCAGGATTAAACATGACAAAGAACTGAGGTAACTTCACAAAGCATTGTGGGTGATAAAGACTTTGGAATCAAATAATTTGGGGTTTCAATAACCAAGGGAAGAGGGAGAGAGATTCATTAGATGATCTCCTATGAAGGGAGAAATCATTCTCTATTCCAGTGGCTGCTTTTGAGGCAAGTCCACTCAGATCAAAGGAGAGTATTCAAATGGTTATCTTTGAGATGCATATTCAGGATTTTTTTTTTTTTTTAAGAAGAAAAGGCATAGCCCCTTAAGTGGGACCTATTAATTGTGAGACTCTGAGTTTTTTGGGTTTTTTTTTTTTTTTTTTTATGTTTTAGACGTATATCTGATGTAGGTAAACCAAATACCTTCGCTGACATTCCTCTCATTCCCAACAATGAGTCATATGACACTCAAATAAAAGGGTTTGGGAATAAATTTTCTACTTATGCTTAATAACAATAGATGTTCCATGAGCCAAATCCATGAAAATCCAGTGAGTAAAGAAAATATGAAGAGGAGAGTTTCAGATATGTAGAGAATGCTCCTAATTAAATTTCTCTAAGACTATTTTTCAAAGCCACCATAATTACCATCAAAAATATCGAACACTGTTAAACAATGTGAGTCTTCTTAAAAATTTCAATTCAATTAAAGAGCATTGGGTGGCACCTATGGTCAGTGGGTAGGGTACTGGCCCCATATACCAAGGGTGGTGGGCTTGAACTCAGCCCCAGCCAACCTGCAACCAAAAAAAAAAAATAATAATAAAGAGCATTCTAGTAGATTTATTATATCTCTTATATATTTATATGTATTATATCAAATTGTTTTTATTATTAAATGAAAATAGTTTCTTAAAGATATCTTTAAGCTTAAGATGAAAATTCAAAGTAGGTTCTTATCTTTCCTGTGATTGCCTTCCTTCTGATTGGTGTTATATTTTTTTCTTACACCACATTTTTCCCATCTAAGCAATCATGTCCCTGCTAAGTAAGAGTATGGCCTGGGAGCTAAGTCCAACTCATTGCTTGTTTTTTGTGTCTATCAGATTATTTCTCTATTTTTAAAATGGTTGAAAAAAAGTCAAAAGAAGAATGATATTTTTACAACACATGAAAACTACATGATATATACATATATATATACATTTTTTTTTTTGCAGTTTTTGTTTTTTGTTTGTTTTTTTTGTTTTGGCCGGAGCTGGCTTTGAACCCACCATCTCTGGCACATGGGGCCTCTCCTTTGAGCCACAGACACCACCTGAAAACTACATGACATTTCAGTTTCAGAGTTCATACATTTTATTAGAGCTCACTCACACTCGTTTACTTATATGTTGTCTATAAGTGCTTTTGTGCTATAAGAGCAGATTGAGTCATTGCAAAAGAGATCATTGACTCTCAAAACCTGATCTATTTATATCTGGCCCTTTGCAGAAAGTTTTCAGACCCTTGCCTTCAATCCTTAGATAATAGGTGAAAATGCATCTCCACAGTCACATTTAATATTTTTACCTATTCAAGTTAAATGTTTGAAGTGTTTCCCTTCCTGGCTTCAGAGAACAGAGAACTGAAAATAGAAAAAATGAAGTTCCTTGAATCAAACTTTTTAATTCAAGTTTTACCAGCTGATGAGACATCATATAGTGAGGCTGAATCAAAAATTCTAATCTGGGGTGGTGTCTGTGGCTCAAGGAGTAGGGCGCTGGCCCCATATACCAGAGGTGGTGGGTTCAAACCTAGCCCTGGCCAAAAAAAAAAAAACTTCAAAAAAAAATTAGAATCTGGGACTGTGGCTAGCATTTTCTCTGATCGCAACACACCTCTGTGTGCCTATACAAAATGTGGTGGGCCCACTCTTCAGCCTGGGTTAGTGTTTTACATCCTCTCATAGTCTGAAATTCTATAGTGCAGTAGATGAGGTATAATATGAAGAGTTTTGGCATCTTTCATTGAGAGCTTCATGCATTTACACATCTGTGTCTGCAACAAGAACAGATAATTGTTCCACTCTTATTGCTGTTTATGAATCGGAAGAACAAAAAGGCAACAGAATAAACAAAATGTCATGTTCATACAAATCTCGATTCGGGTAAAATTGTCTGGATGGCATTGCCTGTGTACAACATCACCAACAGGGCTGCCAGCCAGTCAGGGGGCCTGCACAAGTCCTCTGTCTTGGGTCTTTAGAGTTTAGAAAAGCTTCTTTGAGAGTTTACACAAGAGCTAGATCTACCCAAAACAGTCACAATCTAGTCTCAGACACTTTGCTATTATTAGCCAACTCATCTGTAAGTTATCTCAGGAGGCTGCAGAATAACTGTGCCATCTAGTATAGTATACTCACAAAATATGCATGATTATTTCTTAGAACAGTGTTTCTTAATCTCAGGACTATTGACGTTTGGGGCCAGATAATTCTTTGTTGTCAGGGTCTGTCCTGTGCACTGTAAGATGTTTAGCAGCATCTCCAGCCTCTTTCAACTAGATCCCTGCAGCATTTTCGCAGTTGAGACAATATGAAATACCTTCAGACATATGCCAAATATACCCTAGGTGGCAATAAGACCCCCAGTTGAGAATGATGATTAAGAAAACATATTTAAGGGCCACACCTGTGGCTCAAGGGAGTAGGGCACCGGCCCTGTATACCAGAGGTGGTGGGTTCAAACCTGGCCCTGGCCAAAAAAAAAAGAAAATATATTTAATTTCATAATAGACTCAAAAGAGCTCTGAGGCACTAAGAACAGAACTCATGTAAAAAAAAAAAAAAAACTCAGAATCTGAGTTTTAGACACTAATTATCTAACAAATATAATATCACCCAGCCATACGGAATCTCTCCATCTATGACCCGTATAGTCTGGGAGGTAGCATTTAAGTGTGCTAGAGTCATGACTGATCTTTCCACCTGGTAACATTTTTCTTTAGATTGCAAATTCTGTGAAAATGGGATCTGTTTTTATGGTCTTGCCCATCCTCAGTACCTTGCTTAGAATCTTTATCTTGGAGCCACAGTTCTTAAAATTAGGTGGATTAAGGCAGCTTCTATAACTAGGAATAATTTAAAAGGCAAATTTAACTTGGGGTATAAAAAAATCTATGTGTCTAAATGGAAGTTCTATTTAAAATATATATATGTCATCTGTGAGGTATGGAACTTGGAATAGAATGATTGGCCACACAGAATAAGGACTAAGGGCAATGCTTTTCAGGCAACTCTCTCTTTGATAGAGACTGACAGGTAAGACAACATTCCTAGCAAATGAAACATTATAGTTTGGGCATCAAATAACCACCACAGTGGATCCTGGGAAAGCAGAGGCCAGGGGAGCCATGGAAGGAAGAATGAGCAGATATCTTCTCTAAGCAGAACACGTTGTGGGTAAAGGGAGGTGCTATTAATAACCTCACCAGGACGATGGACATCAACTGGGACTGTCTCCAAAAAACTCCCTGACAGATAGATGAAGGAGGATGTTGATGTACGTTGGAAGGTTATGGTCATCCAAGGAAAATTAAGAGAAATCTTAAGTTTACCAGATTGGTCCTAAGTTTAGTGATTATACCTTATGAGTAGTCTGAACCCATTTAGAATCTTGGTATTTTTGTTTTTTAATCCACATTATTATTTCTTCAACCTTATTAAAACTGTGTGGCTGATGGAACACCTCTGAATGAAACGATGTGTGGAGGCCGACTGCGTAGGAAGCACAGCTGTACCACGCTGTGTGCTCTGTCACAACCTACGTCTTCATCTGTAACATGGTGACAAGAGTAAGTACTTCCTCAGGATGTCATAAGGAATAAATTAGATGATACATAAAAATGCCTGGACGAGGCTTGGTGGCTCATACCTATAATCCTAGCACTCTGGGAGGCCAAGGCAGGAGGACTGCTTGAGCTCAGGAGTTTAAGATCAATGTCAGCAAGAATGAGAGACACCCATCTCTACTAAAAATATAAAAATTAGCTGGGTGTAGTGGTGACTCCTGTATTCCTACCTACTTGGGAGGCTGAGGCAGGAGGATTGCCTGAACCCAGGAGTTTGAGATTTCTGTGAGCTCAGCTGAGGCCATGGCACTCTAGCCTCAGCAAGATCCTTTTTCAAAAAAAAAAAGAAAAAGTACCTGATTTGGTACCTGACATGTACTTGGTAACTTTCTAATAACTCCCATGCTAAACTTTTAACTTAAAAAAAATCCTTTCAAATCCTTTGTCCAAAATTATTCATTTATTAATGCTCGGTTATTGTGCTAAGTAAGCATCAACTGTGAAAAAACAAAACCATCTTATTGTCAAACCCACAGAAATTCTAGGATAATGAAGCAGCAGTATCAAACACAGCAACAACCATACCTAGAATTTCAACTGGGATTTCTGCTATCAAAGTTATATACAGGGTACCTGCAAGAAGAGGATTTTCTTTTTTTGAGTTCAACTTTTTATTGAACCTGTTATAAAAGAGATTTAGTAAAAAGACCAAAGCCCGCGTCATCGTCAGACTCCTCAGATGGCTCTTCCTTTGCTCCTCCTTTCTTCTCCTCAGCAGGTGCAGCGGCAGTGGAAGGGCAGGGCCTCCCACGGGCGCAGCCCAGCTGCTGGAGCACCCGCACTGCAGTTAGGCTCCTGATGCGGGCCTTGCCCAGGGCCTTTGCAAACCAGCCAGGCCAAAGAGGTTCGACTTTTATACCAGCTGCTTTAATGAGGGATCTTATCCTGTTATGGTCCCCTCCTCATCCTGCAGAATGGGGGCCCACTAGATGCAGGAATTCTCAGAGATAGAAGCATGGTGTCCGCCAGTGCGGGGCAGCCTGGTGCCGGTCTCTGGATTGAGAGCCTCACCCACACCCGGCATCAGCTTCCTGGGAAGGCTGGTGTACCTCGGCAGCAGGTGGAAACAGACTGTAAGAGGAAGATTTGACTGAATCTTGGAGAATGGGATGGATTTCCCATTTCTTGAGAAAATTTTTGTGTTGAAAATCATTGTGAACAGAGTACAGGGATGTGAGAATAGTAGTCCATTTAACAGTGGGCTGCATTAGCGCAGGACAGAGATGGCTCTGCTCCACCCCCCACCCCCTCCATACCCTGCTCACGGGTAGTAGTTTGTTCAGATTTATTGAACCAAAAAAGCAGATTTTACGTCTTTGATATTAATCTATCGGTTACACAGGTGCTCAAATTCATCCCGTCATGCGTGTTCACTGTCAAAGCAAATTTCCTACTTAGGCTACCATTACTTTATAATCACGTGCTTCTCATTTAAAGGTGAAAATTGGGTGTGTGAGTTTAAAAGCAGGATTTTTTTCTTTTGTGCAGAGTGTATGCGCATTACATGGACTCAATACTCAAAGAATCTTCACATCAGAGATTTGTCTCCAGAGTAAATTCTCATGAAATCATTTTGAAGGTAGAGTCTCTTTAGCCACTCTCTCTAGTAAATGATTTTATAACTTTGACAATGGCTTAATCTAAACTTGTATCCAGAAACAGAGTGTAAGGGATTATTTGTTTCAACTTCACTGACAAGTTTCAACTCTCTTGTCATTTGAACACATGCATGGAGACACTTTGCCAATAGCAGCTGAGACTTGAGGAGTTGGAGATGGACAGGGCAGAGCCCAGGGTAATACCTGGCAGAAAAACCAGTGCAGTGTCCACTTGCCCCAGCTCTGCTAAATATCTACTTGGATAAATGGCCATCAGAAAAATATTTTTACCAGATGAAACCAAACAATAACAAAGAACTCCCATGCAGTCAATGTTTCATTAAATGCATGAGAAAAGAAAACACATACCTTGATGTCTGGTATCTTTACACTCTGCCTAGTGGAGGTTCCTGATTGTCAAGAAGAAAATGAAATTGTGAGAATAGTCCATTTCTGCACATGGTAGGCATGTTCTGGTTACTTAATGCAATAAGATGCCATATATATGTGATTTGAAAGTCTTGCAAATTATACTTCTCATTTCAATAAAAGCATTATAGCCTGTTGTTTGTGACTTCAGAGTGAGGGAGGTCTGGATTTGAACTCACATCACTTGTTAATTATTTGACCCTGGGCAAGATAACCTTTTATTTCTCTCTCTCAGGCAGCTACCAGTGAAGAAATACATCTGTATTCTAGAATCATTGAAAGAGTTAAATGAGATACTGTAAGAAAGGCTCTATAGAGTGATTAGCACTTGTGAGTTAATAGCGATAAAAATAAAAGTGGAACTTAATCATTAAAACATTACAAAATATATTTTTAATCATTAAAAATGGCTGTAGTGTAACTTGTAATCAAGAATATAGCTACTGACTTTTCATTCAAGGTGAAAGACCAGATCTCCACTTTTTGTTTGTTTAGCGCAATGTCCCAAGTGATTAATACAGTGCTCAGAACACATAATAATCTCAATAAATTATTGTTGAAGAAGCAGTGAGTAAATGGCCCAAGTTGAAAGAAATCATCTTGTTTTACAAGTAGGTAGCATCAGTCTATGCAACAAATACTGATCAACAAAGCACAAAGGAATTAGAAAGGTGATCTGGCAGTTAGTTGGAGAATGTAACATTGCCTAAAAGACATGCATGATCATATTTAGCTTTGGAAATAATATTTAGCTTAGAAATGGGTAGTGGGATGATCAAATAACTTTAAACCACTGTTTTAATGAATGAAAGTGAAGGTAAAAAGATCTTATATGGTAGGTTAAATGTAAATAATAGTCTTCCGAAGTCTATTTCCAAGTCAAATATTCAGCAATGCTTGAGTCATAAGAGAAACAAAAAATTTGCTTTTCACCTTTAGGTCACTGAGCTCTTTAGCGTCCAGTGCTTTGTTATCTTCACAATATTTTACCCTCTAGTCCTTACCTATGTGCAGAGCTCTCTGTATAGCAGCTACAACAGGTCTAACCCTGCAGTGGAGGTTATCACAAGTTCACTGCCACTTCTACCCCTCATCTTACTTCAACACAGAGGGCTCCAATTAACTTCAAAGACCAGGCCATGTGTGGAAAAACTCTGATGAAGTGGAGCAAAATCTCACTGTACGTTTGAGGTTTGTAGGAATGTTAAAGAGAAGAGATCATGTTTATCATTATGTAAATATCGAATGTTTTATATCTGACTATTTGTCACAGACAAATTCACCTAAGATATGCAAGGGCAAATAAATAAAACTCAGTAAGGTCTCCTCTAAATGTATCCACAGTGAAAACAACCACATGTTTGATAACCATTCTTAATTAGTGAAATAGTTCATAACTTTTCTCTTTGTTTCCTATTTGAAACACATTTATTTTCCATTATGAAATAGTTTGCAAAATGCACTGAACCAGAAATTTAACTGGAAGCAAATTGTGCTTTTACTTTTAGTCCAGCACTGTTTGATAAAGTGTGTTTCACAGACAATTTTACCTATTATTCCAGATAGTATGAAAAATTATCCCTTCCCTCTAATTCCCCCTAAGGAAAGTCTGCTGTCTATGGAGGGAAGTATAGAAAGTAGCATAAGATCTGTGACAATCTATGAAAAATTGAGAACATGGATATTAGCAGATACATCCTTCTAGTAGAAAATAATAGAAAGTTTTACATGGAATCAGAAAAAACCTCGAATATCAAATATATTACTCAGAAATAAGAACAAATCAAGAGGTATCACATTATTCGACTTCAGGGTATACCATAAATATATAGTGATCAAAACAGCATGGTACTGGCACAAAAACAGAGTGGTAG
Organism: Galagoides demidoff; assembly: GCA_963574575.1. Classification (NCBI taxonomy): domain Eukaryota; kingdom Metazoa; phylum Chordata; class Mammalia; order Primates; family Galagidae; genus Galagoides; species Galagoides demidoff. The sequence goes on from CAUYQV010178721.1 coordinate 29,649, forward strand.
ATTTATGGAACAGAATAGAGAACCAAGAGATGAACCCAGCTACCTATCATCATTTGATGTTTGACAAGCCTATCAAAAATATTCAATGGGGGAAAGACTCCCTAACAAATGATGCTGGGTGAACTGGCTGGCAAGCTGTAGAAGACTGAAACTGGACCCCCACCATTCCCAGTATTGTCAGTACAATTTTCCCTCCTCTCTAGCAGAATCAGATCCATTTGCCAGATAAGGGCACTTTGCCTTATTTGCAACAGAGTATTGACTGAAGGTGTCTCAGTCAGATAAGACGGCCCCTCACCCCACTGAAAGCAGGACCATCACATTGCAGATTATGAGACAGATGTAGCTCAGATTCATGTGATGTATTGGTCCTGCCTGAAGTCCTAGGCTGTGCTATGTGCACCTTGTCTATCTTCCCACAGGCACAAATTCGGCCTCCTCCACCCACTAGAATTGAGTGTATCCTGTGATGTCCCCCCCCCCTTTATCTCCTATTTCCTTTCTCTTATACATCTCCTGACATCATCAAAGTTTTTATAGTTCCTGGAAAATAGTAAGTAAGTTGGCAGTATTTTTTTTTTCTGTTTTTGGCCAGGGCTAGGTTTGAACCCACCACTTCCAGCATATGGGACTGGCGCCCTATTCCTTTGAGCCTTAGGTGCCGCCCAAGGTGGCAGCATTTTATTAATTGAATAACTAGTCTAAATTCCCTGGAAGGTAAAGAGCATAATTGTCTCTTGTCTGTGTCCAATATGATAAAAGACCTTGAATAGAGTGAATACTCTGTAAATGTTCCTTACATTGAATCCTACTATTTATGTAAAGGCCTTCTACAAGTCTTGTCATTATGAATATAATGGAGATTAATGTTGCAAAGCACTGAACAAGGCTATCTCCCAAAGTTAAACTTACACTCCTGCCCAATTTGGAAGGAAATGACTTTTAATGACTCCTCTCTAATCACAAAATCTAAGTACCCTTTAAAGGCAACTGCTCCTGAGAATCACATTCAAACACAGATCGCATTCAAATTCTTATGATATCCCAATCCACATTACAAAAGACTCACTTATATAAACTTGAAGACATTTTCCACATGTCCTACCTTAGTAACCTCCCTTCTAATTGGGAAGTAAAATGTTTTGGTATCTCTCAAAAATGAGATTAATTATAGGAGAAAATATGCCTACATACACAAAAATGCCTGAAAATGCACCAAGAAATGCCAATCCATCAGCCACTTTTTGGTATAGATACCAATCACCACACAATATGCCACTGATTAAGATTATTTTTGTGTTTTCCAATATCTATATATGTCTTTTCATTCTTATTGTGATTAACACATCACAGTGTTTTGTCACATCTATCAAATTATACTCCAGAAAAAGAAAGGCATGGTTTGTTCCTATTAGGGATTGAATTGTGTTCCCCAAAATGATTTGTTGACCCTACCCTCAAGAATGTGACGTTATTTGGAAACAGGGTCATTATAGATGTAATTAGTTAAGATGAGGTCATACTGGAGTAGGGTGGGCCATAATCAGACTAATTTCATTATGACAAGAGCAAAATTTGGACAAAGACACAGAGACACACAGTGAAAAGTTCATGTGACAACGGACATTGATATTAGAGTGATGCAGCTATGAAAGAAAAACAAAGGATTGCTGGAAGTTACCAGAAGCTAGAAGAGGCAAGAAACGATTCTTCCCTAGAGCCTTCAAAGGGAGCATGACCCGACTAGTGCCTTGATTTCAGACTTTTGGCCTTGAGAACTATGGAAGAATAACTTTCTGTTATTTAAGCCACCAAGTTTGTAGTAATTTATTACAACAGCTGCAGGAAACTAATACGCTTACACCATTTTAAAGGAGTAAAAAGGAAACAAACAACAACTGAGTCACAGAGCAGTGCATTTAGAAGAGGACGTTAGATGACCTGGTTTTGACTCTGGCTCTGTTGCTACTGTGTAGTTCTGAACTGGTATAAGACCCAGTTTCCTCACCTGCACAATGGGAATTTGGACTGGCCAACTTCAGCTTATCTTACAAAACTGTTATCTTTTGTGAGAGTCAAATTAAATAATATATGAAAGCCATTTGAAATGTGTAAAATCAATCCAAATCTGAGGTATCATTACTACCATTAGAACTACTCATTATTTGATTTAAATAATTACCAAATGATATCAGTGAATGTTTCAGGGTAAAAATAGCATTTAGGAAAAAAAAAACACTCAAAACTGAAGAATGTAGGTCTATTTAAAAAGAGAGGAGCCCCAGTGTTCTGATTAAGATGAGGGAAAAATATTTAATTGGTCCCAGGTGTGTGTGCATGTCTGCCTACTAAAATATTTCTTGTTATTGTTCTTTTGTTAACAATCCAGGCTGTGAAAAATTAAGCCCATCTATTTTTTAAGATATCTAAGATAATTCTTTCACCCCCGTGGCACTGTTAGATGGGAGTAAATTGCTGCTATGTAGAAAAGGTTTCTTTTTCTACAAAAGGTTTCTTTTTTCCATTTTGGTGACACCCTCACAAAGATTTTGATTTTTTAGTGATTTTAGTCACTTTTGCTATTAAAAAAACATATATCAAAAATCCCATTTGGATAAGGTTTCAAGTCTGAGAATATAACACATAAACAGAAAAGTGAGTCAGAATTGGCTAAAGGTGACCCTTATACACTCCCAAAATGGAAAGATGAATCATCTTAAATGACAAAGAGAGAAGAGATCTAGCCCATTTCTAATCTCAAGCTCTCTTACTTTCATAAGCCTACTCATCACACATATGCATACAAAAAAGAAAGGGGAAAAAACTTTTAATGTAGCAACTAAAAATACATGGCAACTTCTTTAGGGCCTATAAGCATTCTACTTTTCCTTGTGATGCTGAGAACAGTCATATGTTTGAGAACAAAGAATTTCCAGGGACTTCCTAAATATAGTATGTTGTATATCCTGATAGGTGATGATTTAATAGCCAAAACCATGGCAGAGTTTTGGCTTCCAATACTCAAGGTTATTCAACATTTACGTAACAACTGGGATAACAAACAGAGAATGTCTGTCTGGATAGAATAAGCATTACATAAATGTTTGTTGCTATTGTTGACACGCAAACTGGAAAACACATCCATATGTATTCCAAAATCCACAACCTCCTTGTTTGGCTCACCTATCATAAAATAATAATGATGACAACAGTGACTAGGATGGTGATGAAGAAGAAGAAGAAGATGATGATGATGGTGGTGGTGGTGATGACAATAAAAAGGCAACAACTCCTGAGGGCCTATGTGATAGTTAATTTTATGTGTCAACTTGATTGGGCCAGGGGATTCCAGGATTAAACTTTATTGTTTGGTATGACTATGAGGGTGTTTCTGGATAAGATTAGTATTTGAATAAGGGGACTCAGTAAAGAAAATTGCTCTCCTCAGTGGGGGTGAGCATCATCCAATCCACTGAATGTCCAAATAGAGAACAAAAGGGATAGAAGGGGGAATTTCCTCCTTCTTTCTGCACCTCACTCACTGCTTGAGTTGGGATGACTCATGTCATCTTCTGCCATTGGACTAGGTTTCATACCATTAGCTCCCCTGGCTCTCAGGTATTTAGATTCACTGGAATTATACCAGTAGTTTTCCTGGGTCTCCAGCTAGGAGACAGCATGATAGGGGGCTTCTCAGCCTCCATGGTTATGGGAGCCAGTCCTTCATAATAAATCTCCCTTTATAGGGCCTACTGGTTCTGTTTCTCCTCCGGAGAGCTGAAGAAGTTGAACACCTGAAGCACCACTGAGGCTCAGCGATGCAATGTAACTTCCTCAGTGTTACACAAACCAGGACTCCAGCCCCTGGGTCCTAAATCCACCATGTTTAACCACGCAACTTCTGGCCCTTTGCTTCCTTTAATTAAAATGTAAATGTAAAAGTTTTAAAAATCCAGTATTTTTGTATGTTTGTTTGCTCATACACTTGAAGTGATAGTGTCTTCATTTTATAGATGAAGGAAGTATAGCTCAGAAAGATTAAGCAGCCCACACCACAGACCTAAAAGTAATGAAGCTGAGGTTTTGCTCAGATCTGTCTGTCTCCAACATGTACACATTTACTGCCAATTTATTTTTTTAAAAGTCAGTCAATTATTTTTTTAAAGCTCAGTAAATTCGGGCAGTGCCTGTGGCTCAAGGAGTAGGGCGCCGGCACCATATACCAAAGGTGGCAGGTTCAAACCCGGCCCTGGCTAAAAGGCTGCCAAAAAAAAAAAAAGAAAAGAAAAGAAGAAGTTTAAAGCTCAGTAAATTGTTCTCTCCTCTCTTCCGTCCTCTCCTCTCCTCCTCCCCCATCTCCTCCCTTAACTGCAGCAGAGATTTGAGATGCATAAACAAAAGGAAAACCATTGGCCAAGAAATGGTCAATACCTCAAAATAACCAGATACCACAGCACCAAAGCACCAGTATATTTCATCAGAATTAAGATACCAGCCAAACATCACAAAGGCCTTCCCAAGAAGATGCATGGAGGCAAGGAGTGTCTCAATGAGGGCCATGGATCATAACAGCAGATAATGACGCTATTTTTCCATCCTCATTGCGAAACAGATGCTGAGTGGCCAAAGCCATACATATTCCTCTGGTAGAAAGTGGTCCATAGTAATTAGAAAATCATTATCACTTACCAGCGTTGGTAACAAAGTTATCAGAAAGAGGGTCTGGAGGAAATCATAACATGAGGCAAGGTTTTAGGATCCATTTTCCATACTTGAGTCAGAAGGAGTCTTGATGTAGTTTCAGGTCTTTGGATTGTCAAAGCATCCTGAACATCACATTGGACCTTGACTGGCTTCTGTGGTGTCTCCACACCTGGCTTCCTTTCCATGACTCAAGGCCATCAAATTGGCTCCAATTTCTCCTTGGCCTGTTAGGCCAACTTATTCTTTGGGAGAGGAAGGCAGAGGGTTTCCAGGTACAATACCATATGTAACTCCAAGAGGAGATGATCAACATTTCCTCTGCAGCTACTATTGCCTTACCCAAAACTTGTTTTTTGTTCAAAATGTTGTTGTCTGGCAATACTAGAGGCTGGTCATTTTCCACAGCCCTCAAATTTCAGGGCCAAAGAGTAAGTTATTAATTTCCCTGTTCCCCAGAATAACTTTCCTAAACCCCTCTGTCCCTAAAACCTACACTGTCCAGTTATTCTCACCTCTTTTTATTGTCTACCTTGTTAATTTCAAAAGAAAATGCAGAGAATCTACTCTGTGCCTGACGCTGGCACTCTGCAGATGTTGTCCTAAAAAATCCTCACAATTGCCCTACGAAGTATTTATTATTATTCATAAGGGGTTATATACCCTTCCCAGGGTCACACAGATAGCAAGTAGTCATGTGCAATATGAACCCAGATCTGCCTGATGCTGAAGGGCATCTTAACCACTAACACGTGTAGTAAAACAAAGACAGTCCTACATGGTAAGTGCATTAATGGGGCTACATGGTAAGTGTATAAAGGGTGCAGTGTGGGTATATGGAGAATGGCATGGAAAAGCTGTCTGGAGCCCTCAAAAAGTCTTCAGAGAAGAGCTAAGGAGCTGAGTTCCAAAGGGCAGTTTCCTAGGAAAAAGGGGAGTGAGGATAAAAAGCATTCTATTCAGAGGATGCAATATGGGCTAAGGCCTGAGTGCTCACTCTGCATCATGTGCAATATGAATACTGCATCTGTGCAGGTAAGTAGAGAGAGGCACTATTGGAAAAACAGGGAAATCAGGCTAGTTAACAGGAGATTTAGGTACTTGTTAGGAGTATACATGTCTCCTGTAGGCAGTAAGGATTCATCCATTTAAGAGCTTAAAGCAAGCATGAAATTTGTCCTTGTGAAAGCTCATTTTGACACCAGTGTGAGGGACAGATTTTAGGGGAATAAGCCAAGAGGCAAGAAAGCCAGTAGGAAGACTTGTCATCCAGGTGAGAGAGAATGGTAGTCTTGTGATGAAGAGAAGGGAAAAGAACAGATTCAAGAAATACTTGGGGAGAATTCAGTAAAATGAGTAAGTACAAAAGTAACATACCAAAAATCAATAGCTTTTCTATGTATAAATAAACATTTAGATCATACAATGAAAAGAAAAAAACTCATCAAATTAGCAATAGATTAAACTCAAATGATAACTTTTAGTGAATCCTTGGAATTATAATTTTAAATAAATAATATATAAACATATAAAACTCTATAAGGCAGGGAAAAGAATACTTGGAGAACATACTTCGTTTTTATCTAGGAAGACTGAATCATGGAAATTTAATGTAGTCCCCAATTACAATACTCCCAGGAAATTTTTTTCTTTAAGAAACTTGTGTATAAAAAGTCATCTGGAAGAACAAGCACGCAAGGCAATATAGCACAAGGGTTAAAATCCTATCCTTTTGAGTCAGAAAGACATGTTTGAGTCCTGATACTTGCCCCACATATTCTTACCACTAGCTTGTTAACTTTATCTTCCTTTTCTTGTTCTTTTTTTTAAAGTCATTTGTACGTAGATCACGAGGTGGGAATGCAAGCTAGCTTATTAACTTTAATAACTCTTAACCTCTTTGTCCCTTGGTTTCCTCATCTGTAAAATGGACTTGATTCCACATACAACCTAAAGTAGTCGTAAGAATTAAATGAAGTAATAGTGTAAATAAAACACTTGTACATATTAAGTACTATATAAACATTGGTTATTCTTTTTTTTTTTTGAGACGGAGCCTCAAGCTATCCCCCTGGGTAGAGTACTGTGGCATCACAGCTCATAGCAACCTCCAACTCCTGGGCTCAAGCGAGTCTCCTGCCTCTGCCCCCCAAGTAGCTGGGACCACAGGTGCCCGCCACAACGCCCAGCCATTTTTTTGGTTGCAGCCATCATTGTTGTTTGGCAGGACCGGGCTGGGGATTCGAACCCTACACCTTAGGTGTACGTGGCTGGCACCTTAGCCGATTGAGCCACAGGCGCTGAGCCTACTCATTATTTTCTTTTCTATCTTCTACTATTCTGATATGATTTAAGTTTTTAACATATATATATTCCTGACTTAACAAAGCCTAAAGTTAATCAACATTTCTTCAATAATATAGGAACCTTAGAATAATTTAACACCTTCTCCTGCCTTACATGTATATTATCCTTGGCATTTTACTTCATTTCTACATCTCTAAAAGTAGTTGTCATGGTGGCTGTCACTATTATGATTGCTACTTTATATAATAATTCCCTATTTAGATTTACCGATATATTTAGCAATTCTCACCATTGCTACTTTTATTTCAACTTCTTATTTCTGGATTGGGTTTCCTTTTTCCTGAAATTCCATTTCTTGTTGTGTGTGTGTGTGTTTAATAGTTCTCTTATTAAAGAATTATTAATATAAGTAACCCTCTTTTTATTTCCTTCTTAAATATTAGTTTAGTCAGAAAATATTTTCACTTTTTTCTCCTACTGTGTTGAAAAGTCTGCTATTAGTTTAGGTAATATCTTCACTATAATTGGTTTTAATATTTTTATCCTGTTCTTTGTCCAAATTTCATTGGTGTGATTTAAGTGTAAATTGAGATTTATTTACTGTGCTGAAATTTGTATTTTGTGTCTTCCATTAATTCTGGAAATTCTACAGAATCTGTCCTCTCCCTCATTATTTTTCTGGGATTTTCTCCAGCTACTCCTATTAGACAGATTTATTCTGTTCCCTATTGCTTAACCTCACTTTCGTATTTTCATCGTTTTGTCTCTCTGTGTTGAATTTTAAGTAATTTGTTCAGCTCTATTTTCTAGTTCATTATTTTGCTCCTCAGTGGTATGTAATCGTGTTTGTTTATTCCATCCACTTAATGTTTTGGAGTTTTTTTTTGAGACAGAGTCTCAAGCTGTCACCCTGGGTAGAATGCCGGGGCATCACAGCTCACAGCAAACCTTAAACTCTTGGGCTTAAGCAACTCTCTTGCCTTAGCCTCCCAAGTAGCTGTACTATAGGCACCTGCCACAAAACCCAGCTATATTTTTGTTGTGGTTGTCATTGTTGTTTAGCTGGCCCGGGCTGGGTTTGAACCCGTCAGCCTTGGTGTATGTGACTGACGCTGTAACCACTGTGCTATGGACACTGAGCCACATCCACTTAATTTTTAATTTCAATAACTTTTTTATTTTTATTTTTCTTGCAGTATCTTTTCTAATGTTTTTAGTTCCTTCTTTATAGTTTTTATTATTTTTTTTTTTGAGACAGAGCCTCAAGCTGTCCCCTGGGTAGAGTGCCGTGGCATCACAGCTCACAGCAACCTCCAACTCCTGGGCTCAAGCGAGTCTCCTGCCTCCAGCTCCCAAGTAGCTGGGACCACAGGTGCCCACCACAACGCCTGGCTATTTTTTGGTTGCAGCTGTCATTGTTGTTTGGTGGGCCTGGGCTGGATTCGAACCCACTACCTTAGGTGTATGTAGCTCGTGCTTTAGCCTCTTGAGCCACAGGTACCGAGCCAGTTTTTATTATTTTAAGCAAACTTATTTAATAGGCTTATTTCTAGTATCCAAAGTTCCTTGATTATCCTGTTGTTGTTTGTTTCTTCAGATTCTCACTCCTAATGGACTGATTGTTTCTATACTAACAGACTGTGAACTTACCTTTAACAGGGTTTTTGTCTCTTAAATCTTGGCAGCCAGGATAGAGGGTATTTCCTTCAAGAGTGGTTTTATGGGCTCGGCACCTATGGCTCAATCAGCTAAGGCGCCAGCCACGTACACCTAAGGTGGCGGGTTCGAATCCCCAGCCCGGGCCCGCCAAACAACAATGATGGCTGCAACCAAAAAACAAAAAAAATGGCCGGGCGTTGTGGCGGGCGCCTG
>CAUYQV010178724.1:0-12267 GCA_963574575.1 Galagoides demidoff
CTGTTCTCTTTTTCTATTAATGTAGTGAACAGGCCTATTGATTTTCACATGTTAATCATTCCTGGGTACCTGGAGTAAGCCTCTGTCTTGATGTAATATATTTTGATATTTTGCTATATCCATCTTACTTATATTTTATTAAGTGATTTTAGCATTTATATTTATGGAAGAGATTGCACTATAATTTTCCCTTCCGTTAATTTCATCAGGTTTTGAAATCAAGGTTAGTTAGTCTCATAAAAGAGCTAGGAAGTGTGCTCTTTTTTATTTTCAGAAGAGTTTTTGTAACATTGGTGTTATTTTTTGTTTGGGGTTTGAAACCACGCTTTGTTACAATAAGATCCCCCTCCCCTTTTTAACTTATCAACGTTAAGCATGCAAAAGGTTTTCTAAATGGAACCGCTTCCATGGTCTTTCTGCTCTATATAAATAGGTAAATAATAAAGGTCATTCAATTTGGAGTTCTCTCTTTTATAGTACTTTTCTTTTTAGAGGCAGGTTCTCCATTTTTTATAGTTCTTCTAAGCAATGTATGGGGCACACACCACAGAGGTAGGAAGGACCATCTTTAATCAATTGTGTTACTTGGTTTTTAAGGTGGTTTTTTTTTTTTTTTTTGGTTTGGAGACAGTATCTTGCTCAGTCCCCCAAGCTAGAGTGTGGTGGTCTCATCATAGCTCCCTGACTTCTGGACTCAAGCCATCCTTCTGCCCCAGCCTCCTGAGTAGCTGGGACTACCATGCCTACTATGAAACACAGTGTATTTCATCCACAGGGACAGTGCTTACATTTTCCCCAGATCACATCACAATCCTCTATTTTTTCCAGCTTGATATCTAAGTCAGGCAACCATGGACCCTACACATGGTGCAGGTACTGCACTCTACTTCCAGGCTTCATGTGGCCACCCCTTCAACTTCAGAGAGTACATTCCGTTGCCTTCCATAGTTGGAGCCAGAACTCCCACTCCCAGCCTGAGTGCATAGGGTACAGGCCGCCTGGGGTTATCTTCAGTGTTGGTCATGGGGACTGCACAGAGCAGGTGGCCAGACTAGGTTAGTATTATTCATTCAACAGTGTTTAGGCTAAATTCTCCCAGAGACAAACATTATTAGACTACACACACACACACACACACACACCTGCACACACACAGAATAGGTGTTTGGGGGAGTTTTGGGGGGGAGGGAAGGAACCCCATAAGCCTCCCAAAACTGAAACTCACAAATTGTATTTCCCATGCCTCTGCGCAATTACATATGTCTTGTTCCCGAGGACTGGCCAAGGGGATGTGATCGGAAGTTAATATATGTAATTTTCACATCTTGCCCTTAAAACAAAGGGTGTGGCTTCTCTTTTCTTTTCCTCTGCCTGAAATGTGGACAAGATGCCAGAATCTGGTACAGCCTTCTCGGAGCAGAGGGTGGTGTGGTAAATTGCCATTTTGTTTAGTTAGATTGATGTCCCCAGCCAGAAGCACATCATATTCTCTGCCCTGTTGGTGTCAGGCTTGGCAATGTGACTTGTTATGATTTGTGAAATATGTATATAGGCAGATATAAAGGGTGTTACTCCTGAGCAGAATTTTTAAGAGCCACTGAGTGGTTCTGCCATGTTCTATTTGCCTTCTGATATAACATGGGCAATGACCTGCATTCAGCTGGGTCCTGCAGTGAAAATGATGAAAAGGAGAGCCAAACTGGCTCCGCGATAGACACGTAGTTTAAGCAAGGAATGAACATTTGTTGCTCAAATTATAGCCAACACCTGGCCCTACTTTTACCAAAACTTGGTACAGTCTTGGTATTAGACATCATGTGCCCAGAGTCATCTGGGATTCTCTTACCTGGTCCCCGCACCGCCTTCTTCTACCACCTTTTTTCTGAATCATTTGCAAGTAAGTAGCAGATGATATTCATTTATCTCTAAATACTTCAGTGGGTGTTTCCTCCAAATAATGACATTTACAAGACCATCATAAAAAATCAGGGTGTTACCACTGATACAATAGTCTTATCCAATCTATTAGTCCTTATTTGAATGTTATCAATTGTCCCACACATGAGTTTGTGGCAAAAGAAAACAAACTTCTGGGCTTAGCCTCTGTAGCTCAAGAGGCGAAGGTGCCAGCTACATACACCAGAGCTGGTGGGTTCTAATCCATCCCGGGGCTGCCAAACAATGACAAGTACAACCAAAAAATAGCCGGGTGTTGTGGCAGGCGCCTGTAGTCCCAAGCTACTCGGGAGTCTGAGGCAAGAGAATTACTTAAGCTCAGGAGTTGAAGGTTCCTGTGAGCTGTGACCCCATGGCACTCTACCCAGGGTGATAGCTTGAGACTCTGTCTCAAAAAACAAAAGAAAGAAAGAAAGACAGAAAAAAAGAAAGAAAAACCAAACTTCTGGACTAAGATTTGATATAGGATTACATATTGCATTTAACTTTCATTTCCTTTAAATCTCATTTAATTTGGAACTATTTCTCAGCCTTTGTCTGAGATCCTTTCTACTGTTAAAGAGGATAAATTATTTTGCAGAATATCTAGGAATTTGGGTCATCTTCTGTTTCTTCATGATTAGTTTCAGGTTATGTATTTTTGGCAAGAATAGCATGAATGAGCTATTATGTCCTCCTCAGTGAGTGAAATCAGATGTTATATCAATATTTATGTTTTTATTCCACTGGAATTGATTTTGGAGTTAAGGATATAAATTAATTTTACTTACTATATGGACACTAGATGTCTCAGCACAATTTCTAAAATCTAGATTTTCCATAAATGAGGGAGTCAGTGATAAGCTGTATGTCCTATTGAATTGGTACTCTATTTGTCTAATTTCTATTGCTTTCTAGTAAAATTTGCTATCTGTACATATCCTTTTCCTTCATAGAAGTGTCTTGGCTCTTATGTGTAATTTGTAATCTGTATGTCAAGTTTCATGAAAATACTGTTGGGATTTAATATGGACTCTCTATAGGTCTACTAATCAGTTTGGAGAGAATTGATTTGTTTAATATATTGAGTCCTCCAATCCATGGACATGATATATGACTTAATGCATTTATTTATTCTTTTCTTTTTTTTTTTTTTGAGACAGAGCCTCAAGCTGCCCCCTGGGTAGAGTGCCGTGGCATCACAGCTCATAGCAACCTCCAACTTCTGGGCTCAAGCGAGTCTCTTGCCTCAGCCTCCCAAGTAGCTGGGACCTCAAGCACCCGCCACAAGGCCTGGCTATTTTTGGTTGCAGCCATCATTGTTGTTTGGCGGGCCCGGGCTGGATTCAAACCCGGCACCTGAGGTGTATGTGGCTGGCGCCTTAGCCACTTGAGCCACAGGTGCCAAGCCTATTTATTATTTTCAATAAAGCTTTATAAGCCTTTCCATAAGTATCTTTCATACGTTTTCTTATCTTTTCCCCCAACACTCATTGTGGCTGCCATATGTTCCCTCAAAGACCCTTCCATTTGTTCCTCCATCCCCGGTGTAGTAGCTCTTTTCTGTAGTGACCTTCATCATATCTTGGCTTTACCTTTTTGCCTTATCCATGATCTAATTTAATAGTCTGTATCCCTAGGAAGAATAGTTCTCTATTTTAAAGTATACGGGTCTTCTGATAGGACCCTGACTAGTATAGAAATTGTTCTCTAAGCTGGGCTGGGTGCCTCACACCTGTAATCCTAGCAATCTGGGAGACTGAGGCAGGTAGATTACTTGAGCTCAGAAGTTCAAGATCAGCCTCAGCAAGAACAAGACCTCATCTCTACCAAAGAAGAAGAAGAGAAAAATAGAAAAATTAACTGGTGTGGTGGTGCATGCATACAGTCCCAGCTACTCAGAAGGCTGAGGGAAGAGGATCACTTGGGCCCAGGAGCTTGAGGTTGCTGTGAGATATGATGCCATGGCACTCTACTCAGGGAGACAAGGTGAGACTCCGTCTCAAAAAGAATATAAAAAAAAGGAAATTGTTCTCTAGAGGGACTCCAGGACCCTCTAAAGAGGGGGATTGTAGGTTGTGCTTTGTGTTTCAGTGCTTTCATTTGACATTGCCCTGGAGTCCTGGCCAGTGCAATCATATGATAAAGGAAATAAGGAAATTGTGTGTAGATTAAAGAAGAAATGGAACTGTCATTATGCACCTTTGATATTACTGTATCATATGCCATAGCATCACAGCAACCTCAAACTCTTGGGCTGAATTGATTCTCTTCCCTTAGCCTCCCAAGCAGCTGGGACTACAGGCACCTGACACAATGTCCGACTATTTTTTTGTTTTAGTTGTTCCTGTTGTTTGGTTGGACCCGGGTTGGGTTAGAACCCACCAGCCCCAGTGTATGCGGCTGATGCCCTAGCTGCTGAGCTACAGGCACTGAGCCTGATATTACTGTATTCTTAAGGTATCTAAAAGAATAGATAGAACAGGCATTGAATTTAACCACAAAGTTTAGCACAGTTGGTGAAAAATAGGCATATAAAGTCAATTGCATGTAGATAAAGCAAAAAGGTAAAAAAAATAGACTTTTATAAGAACAAAAAGGAGACAGGAGGCCCAAGGAAAACTAAGTAAAACTCCATTGGCTTGTTATCGATGCACTTCTGTTCCAATTTTTTTAGGGTAGCTTTTAGGATTACAGTGTGCATTTTAACTTATTATAAGTAATATACATGACTTCATGGATAATGAAAGAATCTTAAAGTAGTGTATACCCATGTTTTCCCACTTATTCTTTGTGGTGTAATTATCACAATTTTTATGTGTACTTTATAACAGTATAATACATAGTTTTTTTTTCTTTAAATACAATTTTTTTTAGGTGGGAGTGCAATGATATGGTAATAGCCCACTGCAGCCTCCAACTCTTCTGCTCAAAGAATCCTTCTATCTCAGCTTCCCAAATAGTCAAGACTATAGATGTGGACCATCATGCTGGCTAATTTTTTAATCATTTGTTGAATGGGGTCTGGCTGTGTTGCTCATCCTGGTCTCCAGCTCCTGGCTACAAGTGTTCCTCCTGCCTTGGTCTCCCAAAGTGCTGGGATTACAGGCATTCATCACCACCCTTGGCCTAAATGATCATTTAAAAATTAATTTTCCATCAAGAAAGATCTTTGGCCTAAATGATCATTTAAAAATAAAATTTCGGCTTAGCGCCTGTGGCTCAAGTGGCTAAAGCACCAGCCACATACACCTAAGGTGGCGGGTTCGAATCCAGCCCGGGCCCACCAAACAACAATGATGGCTGCAACCAAAAAAAATAGCCAGGCGTTGTGGTGGGCGCCTGTGGTCCCAGCTACTTGGGAGGCTGAGGCAGGAGCCTAGGAGTTGGAGGTTGCTATGAGCTGTGATGCCATGGCACTCTCTACCCAGGGGGACAGCTTGAGGCTCCGTCTCAAAAAAAAAATTAATTTTCCATCAAGATAGAGCCTCTTTTATACTTTTATCTGCATATTTACTATGTTTGGTGCTTTTCATTTTTTTTTGTAGATCTGAGTTTCAATCTGATGTCATTTTGCTTCAACCTAAGGTGAGCTAGTATTTTTTTTTCTTTCGTAATTGAAATTTTATTGACTGTGTTGAAGGTCAGCACAGACATTTCAATTTGTACATAATTCTTTCTTTCTTTCTTTCTTTTTTTGCAGTTTTTGGTGGGGACTGGGTTTGAACCCACCACCTCGGTCATATGGGGCTCTTGCCTTACTCCTTTGAGCCACAGGCGCTGCCCTGTACATAATTCTTAACATGTGAACACAAAATCTAAAAAGCCATTGACTGTAATTACTTTTTGTTTTTATTTTATTTTATTTTTGAGACAGAGTCTCAAGCTGTTGCTCTGGGTAGAGTGCCATGGCATCACAGCTCACAGCAATCTCAAACTCTTGGGCTCAAGCGATTCTCTTGCTTCAGCCTCCCAAGTAGCTGGGACAACAGGTGCCCACCACAAGGCTGTGTTATTTTTTGGTTGTAGTTGTCATTGTTGTTTGGTTGCCCAAGGGCTGGATTCCAACCTGCCAGCTCTGGTGTATATGGCTGGCACCCTAGTCCCTGAGCTACAGGCGCCAAGCCTGTAATTACTTTTTTTAAACAGTTATTCCAGTGACTTTCCAGCTTAAAATTTTGAGACAAAATTTTCCTTAAGAGGATATCAAGTACCAGTATCTCCAAATGCTGACAAGCTGTTACATAGTCCCACTAACTCAGTTTATTACCATATCTGCTATGTACTCAAATTTTTAATCTTTCACATCATATTAACAAACTAATTAGGAAAACAGGACTACCACAACCAAAGATGTTACAAAGTGCATGCAATTCTGACAAGGAGAGCTGTGATCAAGGGAGTGGTTTTCTTTTGGAAACAATTCTACTAAAAACACCATGAGAATAGAAATGAGTTAAAATGTTCAAGACATGAAATGCAGGACTTGGACGCCATGTTGCCAGTCAGTATTATTTGTATTATAGGATATAAAAACTAACTCCCCATCTATGGAATATTAGGCTGACACCCAAGACAGTCAAAGTGTCCCAGAATTCAACATCTCACACTATTTTCTGGTTGTGTCCCAAACCAAACAACCGGTGAATGAATTCACCCCTTAGAAACAGCATTTACACTTCAAAAATGGGATAACGCAGGATTTCTTTCTCCTTAAAAATGTTTCTAGAGTTACTAAAAACTCGCATTTCCAAACAGTGGATAAAAATATTCGTTTGATGTACAAGAGAGGAGATAAGGACCACGGAGGAGACAGGGTATAG
The DNA here is from genome assembly GCA_963574575.1 of Galagoides demidoff. Taxonomy (NCBI): domain Eukaryota; kingdom Metazoa; phylum Chordata; class Mammalia; order Primates; family Galagidae; genus Galagoides; species Galagoides demidoff. Next base: position 6,759 of record CAUYQV010178724.1, read on the forward strand.
GATATTAATCAGGGCTGGCTTCTTTCTCTCCTGCTTCATTAGTGGCTGGACTTTCCTCATTTTGAGTTTGTCCATTTTCTGCAAGTTAATCTTTAGCTTCTTGGGTAGCCACATGGATGGATTTCCCTTGGTGCCCTTTGGTTGCACGTTTTGTCTGCAGATTTATCCTTTGCTGCTGCGCCTTTTGGTTTAGTTACAACTTTTGCAGGAGCGCGTTTGGCCGCCAACCTTGCTGATCTCCTGTCAGGCTCTTCCTTTACCTCGCCTTTGGCAGAGCTGACCTTCCTCTTGGGCATCTCGGTGGTGGGCAGGGTGCAAGCGCGTGCTGCTGAGCTTGCGGGATGGAGCACACCGAGAACCTTCGAGAAGCCACGCGGCCTTTGGGCTACCCCTCCTCCCCTGCAAGAGTTGCTCAAGAGAACTTCCTTTAAGGCTTGCAGGAGTTACTCAAGAGAACTTCCTTTAAGGCTTACTGGAAGACCTGCTTTTGTGAGAAACTTAAACAAGATAACATGAAGATTTAGTGAAATGGAAAGTGAAAGTCATTTAAAAAGGCAGGTTATGAAACAGTATGTACATTATGATCCCATCTTAATAAAAATAGTTACATATGTTGCCTATGTGTAATATCTAGGTATATGTGTACCTATATATAGATAATGATGTGGAAAGACTATACAATAGGTGTGAAGAGTGGTCAGCAGTAATCTCTGAAGTGGAGTAGCAAGGCGGTTTATTTTTTCACTTTCTTTTATTTCTTTCTGTTTTGCATGTTTTCTTCCAGTGTTTAGCTTGCTTTTTCAGTTTTTTTTGTGGCACTTTTTATTTTTTATCTTATTATTATTATTATTTGAGACAGAGCCTCAAGCTATCCCTCTGGGTAGAGTGCAGTGGCATCACAGCTCACAGCAACCTCCAACTCCTGGGCTCAAGCGAGTCTCCTGCCTCCGCCTCCCAAGTAGCTGGGATCACGGGCACCCACCACAACGCCTGGCTATTTTTTGGTTGCAGCCGTCATTGTTGTTTTTGGTGGGCCCGGGCTGGATTTGAACCTGCCACCTTAGGTGTATATGGCTGGCGCCTTAGCCACTTGAGCCACAGGCGCTGAGCCTTTTTGTGGTACTTTTTAATGAGCAGGGTTTTTTCTAATTGTTGAGGATTCATTGAGGGTACAAGAAACTGGGTTACACTGATTGCATTTGTTAGGTAAAGTCCCTCTTAAAATCTTGTCTTGCCCCCAAAAGGTGTGTCCCAAACCAAGACCCACCCCCTCCCTCCATCCCTCTCTCTGCTCTCCCCTTCCCCTACTGCCACTGTGCCATTAATTGTCCTCATATCAAAATTGAGTACATAGGATTCATGCTTCTCCATTCTTGTGATGCTTTACTAAGAAGAATGTGTTCCATTTCCATCCATGTTAATACAAAGGCTGTAAAGTCTCCATTTTTAAAAACAGCTGAATAGTATTCCATGGTGTACACATACCATAGCTTGTTAATCCATTCCTGGGTGGTGGGCATTTAGGTTGTTTCCACATTTTGGCAATTGTAAATTGAGCTGCAATAAACAGTCTAGTGCAAGTGTCCTTATGTAAAAGGATCTTTTTTCCTTCTGGGTAGATGCCCAGTAATGGGATTGCAGGATCAAATCGGAGGTCTAGCTTGAGTTCTTTGAGGGTTCTCCATACATTCTTCCAAAAAGGTCGTATTAGTTCGCAGTCCCACAGCGGTGTAAAACTGCTCCCTTCTCACCACATCCATGCCAGCATCTGCAGTTTTGAGATTTTGTGATGTGGGCCATTCTCACTGGGGCTAGATGGTATCTCAGGGTGGTTTGTTTTGACTTGCATTTCTCTAATAATTAGGGATGATGAGCATTTTTTCATATATTTGTTAACCATTCTGTCTTTAGAGAAGATTCTATTCATGTCTCTTGCCCATTGATATATGGGATTGTTGGCTTTTTTCATGTGGATTAATTTGAGTTCTCTATAGATGCTAGTTATCAAGGTTTTGTCTGATTCAAAATATGCAAATATCCTTTCTCATTGTGTAGGTCCTCTATTTGCTTTGGCTGTTGCCTCCTTAGCTCTACAGAAGCTTTTCAGGTTAATTAAGTCCCATTTGTTTCTTTTGTTGTTGCAATTGCACCCCACAGCAGTCTTCTTCATGAAGTCTTTCCCCAGGCCAATATCCTCCAGTGTTTTTCCTATATTTTCGTTGAGGATTTTTATTATTTCATGCCTTAAATTTAAGTCTTTTATCCATCTGGAATCAATTTTTGTGAGTGGAGAAAGGTGTGGGTCCAGTTTTAGTCTTTTACATGTGGATATCCAGTTCTCCTAGCACCATTTATTGAATAGGGAGTCTTTCCCCTAAGGTATGTTCTTGCTTGGTTTATGGAAGATTAGGAAGTTGTAAGATGTTAGTTTCATTTCCTGGTTTTCTATTCGATTCCAAATATCTATGTCTCTATTTTTGTGCTAGTACCATGCTGTCTTGACCACTATGGCTATGTAGTACAGCCTAACATCTGGTATGCTGATGCCCCCAGCTTTGTTTTTATTACTAAGAACTGCCTTACCTATAGGTTTTTTTTTTTGTTTCATACAAAATTCAGAGTCATTTTTTCCAATTCTTGAAAATACGATGTTAGTATTTTAATATTTTTTCACTTTCATTTCCACTGGAGCCCGAGTTGGCTGCCTTATGTTACTGGCCTTAATCAGGGCTGCTGGCCTTGGGCTGCTCTTCATCCTTTGGGGGGATGAAGGACACCAGATGAAGGACCGAGCCCGCTCATTGTTAGAGCTCAGACAGGGATGGTTACCAGCTCCAAATAGTGGGACAGTAACTTGGTGTGCTTCAAGTCTGTGTCGGAGAAAGCAGGTTGGTTTCTGGTAGCACAAGCAGTCTCACGGTGTCCACCTGAGGACAGACCGCTCTTTCTCTCGCCAAATCCCACTCCAGAGAGGGAGTTGAGCAGCCCCAACCCCGGCGCCCCGGCTGAATAAACCCAGCCACAAACCGATAGCAGTCGGATCCGCGTACCCGCAGCAGGCTGGACAGACAAGTGCGGGGATGGGACAAAAGTGGAGGCTCAAATTCTTGCCCCGGTCTCCAAGACCCACTTTCTGGGGAGGTGGGAACAGAACCCCGGGTTGGGATCTGGGGCAACTGGTGAGGGTTGGAAGCGTAACGCCGGGTGGAGCGCTCCGACAGTCTCTCTGAAGGGTTCCAGGAAGGTGGGACAGCGGGCGCCCGGAGAGGAGGGGGAGGGAGGAAGGACCCGGGCTGCTGCGCTGGGAGTGCAGGAGCAGGAGGGTCGCGTGGGCCTGGGGAAGCTCGCTCTCCTTCTGAGTGATACTTATTCTTGCTTTTACTGTAATTTACATCAATAGATGGCTCGGAGGAACGAGATGGGACAAGGGCGGGATGGAGGGAAGAGGAAGAAAGCAGAAAAGAAAAAAATAACGGAACCTCCGCCCCCCCCCCCCCCGCCCTCCTGTTGGCCAAGGAGCCACTGCCTTGGTACTTCGTTTAGGGCGTCAAAGTTCAGTTTCCGGTGCTCAGTGGACACCCCCATGATGAGTCCAGGACTCACGGTGATTGGACGGGCAGTTGGTGGTTCCACCAACTGCGGGTATATAAGGAATGGACCCCGGCGCTTCTGCGGATAAGCGACGAGGACTTCCACTAGGCTGGAGCTTGAAAGAGTTAGAGAAGGTAAAAAGTAAGCTCCTTTTTCTGGGTGGCCCGAGTTCCCGCTTCTCCCCAGGCGTCAGCGGTCAAGTCCTACCCAACTCCCCAGGGGCCAGTAACCTGGGCAGAGACAGTGGAGAACCGCCCGCGACCCGGGGCGCCATCTGTGGTTTTCTCTTCTTCCTGTGAGGCCCAGCTAGTCTGTTCGGCAAATTCCCTAAAAGACGACCATGGGGCACTGGGTGGCGGGGCGTGGGGGTGGGTGAAGGGATTGAGGGTGGGCCTCGCCTGTGCACCTGCTCAGGCGGGGAGGCAGGAAGAACCCCTGTACATCAACCTGGGTTTCTTCTTCGGGAGAACTGGACCGTCAGCCTGGGACAAGGGGACAGCCAACCTGGGAGAACCGGACGGTCAGCCTGGGACAACGGACAGCCAGCCTGGGACAACTGGATAGTCAACCTTGGACAACTGGACAGTCAACCTCGGACAACTGGACGGTCAGCCTGGGACAAGTGGATGGTCAGCCTGGGACAACAAGAGGGCCAGCCTGGGAGACCAGCAGGACTGTGTGCCCTTTGGCTAGATCCCAGGGCGGTGAAGACCCAAGGTTCCAGAGTTTGGGGAATTGTAGAATTGAGAAAAAAGTTCTGTAGGTGATTGTACCAACAGTGACGCTGTGATTGCAGTGACCAACCACTGTAAATTATTGTCCTTAATCTAGGGAGTCAAAATCAGAATTAAAATTGGCATTATGCTGAGGGGGAGTTTGTAACGTAGAGAGGAAAGAAATGGGAAAAAAAAGTCTTCCTTCCAAGGAGGTCTGTAAAATGCAAGGGCGCTATGGGAGAAGGGCAAAGGGCTCTATGATGTTAGTTCCCTAGAGGTCGCTGCTGTCAGGGTCCATTTCGGTTTCTGTTGGGTTTCTGCCTGAAGCTAGCGGATCCCCACTAGTTTTCCTCAGAAGTTTATCCCATGGTTGAGGCATTTTTTTTCTCTGAAGATGAAGAAAAAAGATCCAAAATAGTCTGATGGCCGGGCGTGGTGGCTCACGCCTGTAATCCAGCACTCTGGGAGGCCAAGGAGGGTGGATTGCCTGAGCTCAGGAGTTGGAGCCCAGCCGAAGCCAGAGCCAGACCCAGTCTCTAAAAATACCCGGGCGTGGTGACCAGCGTCTGTGGTCCCAGCTACTCGGGAGGCTGAAGCAAGAGGATCGCTTGAGCTCAAGAGTTTGAAGTTGCTGTGAGCTATGACGCTAGAGGGCGATGGAAGGAGACAAAGTGAGACTGTCTCAAAAAAGAAAAGAAAAGAAAAAGAAAAAAGTATATATAGTCTGATTAATAGAGGAAGATCGTCTCCTAGTGCAATTCCCAAATCTGGCCAGCGGAACCTCTCTTAAATCCTGCTTACAAACATTTCCAAATGAACAGGCTTAAAAATGGTGAAATCTTGCCTTTTCCTAGGTTTCAATCCATAGAGTTTAATCAGCTCACTGCAAAAAAAGATCCAAGAATATGTTAAAAAAATTATTTCCTGGTATGTCTCTGCATTTACAAAAATGAGGAGACCATCTTTTTATTGGAGTGGATGATAAGAGTAGGAAAGTCGGCTTGGCGCCTGTGGCTCAATCGGCTAAGGCGCCAGCCATGCACACCTAAGGTGGCAGGTTCGAATCCCCGGCCCGGGCCCGCCAAACAACAATGATGGCTGCAACCAAAAAATGGCCGGGCGTTGTGGCGGGCGCCTGTGGTCCCAGCTACTTGGGAGGCGGAGGCAGGAGACTCGCTTGAGCCCAGGAGTTGGAGGTTGCT
>CAUYQV010178726.1:0-20504 GCA_963574575.1 Galagoides demidoff
GACCATCTGAAAAATTCTTTTTTTCTATTAACCTCAGAATAATTAGGCTTCACATTTTTAAACAATAAAATTCCTGTTTTACACATGACACTGACTCACAGAGAAGGCAAGCTGCCTGAGGGCCACGGCTATTAAGTAGGAGCTGGGACTGGAACCCAGGACACCTGGTTCCTGAGCCAGATGCACTCATATGCACTTAATATATAGTATAATGTACATAGTTATATGCATTTAACTATATTCTACACTTCTCACACACTCAGGTAAAATTACATTTCCATATGGTGCTATATTCAAAGACAGAAATGTGACTATATGGTAAACACAACTAAATACAGGAGAACCTCTAGAAGGTGATCAACTGGTCAACATATGGAGGTGGTCAACATAAGGAATAGGCCTGCTGTACTGATAGGTACATGTGGTGTGTGTCTAGTTCATGGAAATTAGGTCAATTTAAGGAGGTGGTTAGTGTATGCTGGTGGATTATAAGCTAACACAGCGTTTTTGGAGAAAAGTATGGAGCATTCTCAAAGATCTAAAAGTAGACCGTCTTGACCCTGCAATCCCATTACTAGGTACCTACCCAGAAGAACAAAAATCATTTTGCCACTTCTGTTCCTATATGGATACCCTTAATCGCCTTTTCTTCCCAAATTGCAATAGCTAGAACTTCCATTACAATGTTAAATAGCAATGGGGACAATGGGCCACCTTGCCTGGTTCCTGATCTGAGTGGAAATGATTTCAATTTAACTCCAGTGATTACAATATTGGCTGTGGGTTTACTATAGATGGTCTCTATCAACTTGAGAAATGCTTCTTCTATACCAATTTTCTTAAGTGTTCTGATCATGAAGGGATGTTGGATATTATCAAAAGCTTTTTCTGCATCAATTGAGAGAATCATATGGTCTTTGTTTTTTGATTTGTTTATGTGATGAATTACATTTATAGATTTATGTATGTTGAACCATCCTTGAGATCCTGGGATAAAACCCACTTGGTCATGGTGTATAATTTTTTTGATGTGTTGCTGGATTCTGTTCATTAGGATATTGTTGAATATTTTTGCCTCAATATTCATTAGTGATATTGGTCTATAATTTTCTTTTCTTTTTGGGTCTTTTCCTGGTTTGGAAATCAAGGTGATATCTGCTTCATAGAATGTGTTGGGTAGTATTCCATCTTTTTCAATATTTTGGAAAAGGTTGAATAATATAGGTACCAGTTCCTGAGCCATCTGGTCCTAGGATTTTCTTTTTGGGGAGATTTTGTATAGCTGATGCTATTTCAGAACTTGATATAGGCCTGTTCAACATTTCCACTTCATTCTGCCTGAGTTTTAGGAGGTAGCGTGCTTCCAAGTATTGGTCCATTTCTTTCAGATTTTCATATTTCTGGGAATAAAGTTTCTTGTAATATTCATTGAAGATTTTTTGAATTTCTACAGGAACTGTTATTTCATCTTTATCATTTCTGATTGCTGATATTAGAGATTTTACTCTTTTTTTCTTGGTTAGGTTGGCCAAAGGTTTGTCTATTTTATTAACCTTTTCAAAAAACCAACTTTTTGATTTATTGATCTGTTCTATAATCCTTTTGTTTTCTATTTCATTCAATTCTGCTCTAATTTTGCTTATTTCTTTTCTTCTGCTGGGTTTAGGATTGGACTGTTCTTCCTTTTCCAGTTGCTTGAGATGTCCCATTAAGTTGTTAACTTCCTCTCGTTCTATTCTCTTGAGGAAGGCTTGCAGAGCTATAAATTTCCCTCTTAGCACTGCCTTTGCAGTATCCCAGAGGTTCTGACAACTCATGTCTTCATTATCATTTTGTTCTGCCAGTCTGATTCTTTCAGAGTACACCTCTATTTCTCTATCTGGAAATTTGATTTTCTTTTGATCCTTGAAATTCAAAAGTTTTACTAAATATTTGAATTTATCAGAAAACTGACTTCAGTATGTTTTATATTAAGGGTTTTTTCAGCTCAGGAAAATTTTATCCTGCCATTTTATTATCTAATGTTGCTTCTGCTATGCACATTATATTTTTTGCTTCTGGAATTCTTATTCACACATACTGATATGCTGGACCTATATTCTGTAAGTCTCAAATTTTTCTCTCCTAATGCTCAACTCTTTCTGCTCTACATTCTGAGGAATATCTCAATTTGACTATCAATATTGCTGCCTCCATGTTTTAAAAATATTATTTTAAGATATTTAATTATACAAAGATATTGTTTATAAACACCAATGTATTTGCTACCTATCCTAAAGAAGAAAAACATTATCTAGAAACAGAAATACCTTACTTTTCCTCCAAGAGATTCAATCTAAGTTTGGTATCTATCATTTCCATGGATTTCTTTATAAGTTTTTATATATATCTATAACCTTAAAACTACATATGCACTGCATGCATAATACTGCTTTGGATTTTTAAACCTTACATAAATATCATACTTTAGATAATCTGCAACTTGTTTTCTATACCCAACATTACATCTGTAAGTGTATTCATTGACTATGTGTTTTATAATTCATTGATTCATTATGGTCTCTAGTTTAAAGTCCTTACATAAATATACAACTGTTCATTTATCCATTTTCCATTTGTTAGGGTTTCTAATTTTTTACTCTTACAAATTATATTGCTATGCGTATCCTTATTCTTATTGTCTTTGGACTTATGTGTGAGTTTCTTTAAGCATTTATGTACTCCATACCCCATCAATAAAATCTCATGAGTGGGCCAGCATCACAAACAGCTTAAAAAATAAAAGTGAAAGAAGAGAGAAGAGAGGATTAAAGAGAAAAAGGAAAGAAGTAACAAGGTACAAGGAGAGATCAAAATATACTGCATGTAAAAAAGACAAATTTTGCTTCCTAAAAATTTGCTTTCAGTGTATCATGGCCAAAACAGATATATACAAGTATGTGTATGTATGTACATATATATATATATATATATTCCTGTGTCAGTGGAGAAGTGCACATTCAAATTTACTAAATATTGCCAGATTACTCCTGAAAGTGGTTGTTTATATTTCTGCCAGCTGTCTAAAAGTTCTCACTGCTCCACATGCTCACCAACAGTGTATATAGTCAGGCTTTTATTCGTAAGGTGATGTTTTTCTGAAAATCAATTTCAAAATCTTTGGGATTATTTTGCCATTTACTATTTCTGAACTGACATTTGTTTTCTCTTCGTATTTGATGCCTTAGTTCTATGGCCTCTACCATTCATTCTTACAGAAGTCTGCTGCTGTCAGTTTAATTTCTACAGCTTTGTAGATAATCTGGTTTGGGCTGCTTTTAAGTTCTCTTTGTTTTAAGCATTATCTAGTTATTTGTCTTCCTCTGCATTCATCATACTTCTTAAGTCTAAGGATTCATATCTTTTAATTTTGGAAAATTCTCATTCTTAACACAGTCAATGTTTTTCAAGTTTAATCATTTTGTAATCTCTATAAGTTCTATTACATTCTTTTTCAAATACTCCTGGGTATTTCTTGGCAGTATTTTGCTTTGTTCATGTTTTTATTTACCCTTTAATTCTTTAAACATCTTATCTATATATATTTCCATATTCTTACCTCCTAATTTCAATATCTGCCATTCACAACAGTCTAATTCTGCTAGCTGTTTTTCCTACTCATTTTTACTCATAATTGCCCATTTTCTCATATTGTTTATAAACATGGATATGACAAGTACTTCATTCAGGCTATATGAACAGGCATAGCTTGAAGGAGCACCCCTCTAAGTGTATTAACTTTTATTTCTCTTAGGTGTTTTATAGTACTGCCAAAATTTATTTGACTATTTTTAAATAATTCTCTCTGCCTACTGCTTCTTGAAGTAGACAGGTGGTATAAACTACAATCCCATACCCTCATGAAAGTAGGCTAATGATTACAAATTTTTAATGGTGACTTTTCAGTCTCAGACCCAAAATGCCAAGAGAAGTAAATTCCAATATCAGTCTCTCTGCTAGAAGATAAATTTAACTTTCTAGCCTTCCTTTCACTGAAGCCTTATCTTGAATCTTGGCTTTATGCAAGTGGGACATTATGAGATATGTTTTCAGTCACAGTTACTCTTTCATACCTCCCATAGCCCTTGCAATAATTTGGGTGCACTTTAGGCCTCAGAAAATAGAATCTCTCCTTTTGACTTCCTCCTGCTCTCCTTTCACCTGCTTCTTCTTCTCTCCAAGGCAAAAATCTTCCCCCACCTTTCCACCTTCGAGCCAGCCATAAGAAATTCTCTCACCTACCTTGTCTGATTATAGGTCATTTAAGACCTTCAATTCCAGGAGAGATTTTTCATCATACACTGAAGAAAGAAATACTACACAAACAGACCAAGGTCTTGTTGGATTTTCCCACTACCAGCCAGGTGCGATGGCTCATGTTTATAATCCTAGCACTCTAGGAGGCCAAGGAGGGTGAATCACCTGAGTTCAAGACCAGCCTCAACAAGAGTGAGATGAGAACCCCATTTCCCTGAGACAAGAGGATGGCTTGAGCCCAAGAGTTTGAGGTTTCTGTGAGCTATGATGCCATGGCACTCTACCAAGAGCAAGAAAGTAAAACTGCCTCAAAAATATATATGTTAAAATCAAACACTTTTTGTACAATCACATATCTACACAGTTGTTCATGCTTCACTCATACCTATCCAATTAAATATTCATATAAGACCCAAGAGGACAAGATATGGACAGCTTCTGGATAGCTGAACACACAGAGGTTCCTTGAGGGTGGCACAACTGCAGAGGGCATAGAGCTCTGTGTTCCTTCCCATGCCCTGCCCTAAGCGTCTCTTCATCTATATCCTTTGTAGTATCTTTTATTATAAACTGATAAACATTGATTCCAATGAATCAAACCCAAAGAGGGGGTCAGGAGATTCCCAATTTATAGGAGAAGCACAGGCAAAAATAACATGTGGCATGTGATGAGCATCCAAAATGGAGGACAGTTTTGTAGGACTCAGTCAACTTGCAGAATCTGATGCTATCTCCTGGTAGGATCAGAATTGAACTGGAGGACACCCAACTAGTATCTTTTACAGAACTGATGCTTTCTTGCCGGTGGGGAGAAATCCTCACATATTCTGGGGTCACAAAAGTCTTCTGTGGTAAGCATTAAGTAAGATAATATAACCACTCCAGGTTTCTCACTTCAGACTTCTCATATAGTGGAAGGCCTAAAGATCTCTCCTCAAACCCATGTGACTCTTAACTGGTAGTCTCCAGATCAGCAAAGATTCTGAGGACAGTTTTGGAATCAATTTAGCACCCTGACTTCTAGTACCTTCTATATTTTTTGACATTTTGGCAATTACATTTTTAATTGTCAATAACTTTTTTTTTTATCATTTCTAAATACAATGTCTTTTCAATTCTAACTAGGAATTTTCAGTTTACTAGTTTCTATATTAACTATTTTGAATATCTGATTTGTTTGTTTTAGCATAGATGCTCTCTTTCACTGTTAATTTTCTTCAACTATGCAGTGCTTATCCATTATCTTCATCGTTTTAAAGATGGCTGGTGCCTGTCACTGTTTTATTTTCCTAAGGAGTCTCCCCCTCACCTTCAAGTCCATAACGGAAGGCTATGGAACTTGGTGGGTAGGTTTTGCTCTTAGAGTGGTAAAGGGAAAAGAGCACCAGATTTTTCTTCAAGATTCATGATTCACGATTTTCAGTAATCTAATCCTGTCAGCCTTTTATCTTTCTAGAAAACCCGACAATTTCCTGGTTTATTGACTGGTTTATCCTTTCCTGTTTTTCCAGAGCTGCTATGGATTTTTTTCTTACCCCTATATTTTTTTCTCATTGCAACTTGAACTCAATTTGCTATCATGTATTTGCCATAAATCTGTATTAATTCTTAGTACTTCTCATGACGTCACAGACATTATATCTTCAAACGAAAGTTTTCCCCTCCAAAACAGCAAGAACAACAGAAAACTAAGGACTTTAACTTTGTTAAAGGAGCCTCATATATTTACTATCAAATATCAAGAATTTTCTGCTTATCAAGCAAAAAGAAATTTAAAAAGTTCCGTTTAATTCCTACTCTGGTTCATCTACTAAAGCACAAGAAATTTTAAGACAGACATTAGTGATTATTTTTCCTTTTTGATTTATGGTTTATTTTAGTTTTTTGTTTTGTTTTTGAGATAGGGTCCACTCTGTCCTGTTACCTAGGAAGGAGAGCAATGGAGCAATCATAAATACATTCTTTATTAGAAAAGTAACTAATCACATTGTAGAAAATTTGCAATCTATACAGTTTCAAGATGAGGTAAAGTAAATAAGTTTGAATGTGCAATTAATATAGTGACAAATAAGGAAATTTAGATTAAGAATCTGAAAACATAAAAATTAAGCAAGTTCTACCAATTTTTTTTCCCTTCATGTAAGTCTAAATGGCACTAAAACTAAAAGAACAAAGTATATTTTGATTTAATTTTCTACTCAGACAAAATGTTTTCAACTTCTCTCCGATACTGGATAGCAAATTCTTTCTTTGTGTAAAGAAAATACACTATAGGACAGCATGCACACTAGAATGATGTTATATAATAACATTTATTATATGATGCCACATAATAACATTTTGGTCAATAATGAGACCACATAGACAACAGCAATCTCATAAGATCATTATGAAGCTGAAAAATTCCTATCACCTAGTAATGTCATAGCTGTCATAATGTCACAAACAATTACTTTTTTAAAAAAATGTAGTATATCCTAATTGTACAGTGTTTATAAAGCCTATGGTATACAATAATGTCCTAGTCTTTATATTCGCTCACTACCCATTCACTGACTTATCCAGAGCAACTTCCAGTCCTTCAAACTCCATTCATTCATGTTAAATACTCCATACTGGTATACCATTGTTTTATCTTTTATACTATATTTTTACTGTACCTTTTCTATGTTTACATAGACAAATATATAATTTGTATTATCTATGCCGTACCCATGCTGTACAGATTTATAGCCTATGAGCAAGAGGCTATATGATATAGCCTCAGCATATGGTAGACTATACCATATTGGTTTGTGTTAAGTACACTCTGTGATACTTACACAACAAAACTTCCTAACTACACATTTCTCAGAAATTATGAGAAATGCCATTATGTAACAATTTGCTATCCCAATAATTATCCTATTAAAAGGTTCCCTTGATACTCCCCCACTCCTACCTTTTTCCTGAAATCATGGAAGTAAAAAAACAGTGTGCCAAAATTTCCATCTGGATATTCTAAAGAATACATTTATGGCACGCTATAAATCAAATGATTCCTGTTTCAAAAGTCAGACTTAATTTTTTTTAAATGGCACATTCAAGCCCTAATCTCAGTATTTAGAGAGATAAAAGGCAATTGTTATATCAGTATTGGTTACATAACAACATAAAAAAATACTGTCCATACAGATTTTCAAATTTATTTCCTTTTAACGTTTTTACTGGGATGTTTTGCACTATTAAAAAACCAAACTTCTACGGACAACCAATTTTCTCTTCTCTATTTATATGCAAGCCTGAATATAAGGAACATTTGTAAAATGAAGGAATAAGCCACTTAAAGGAATACCACATTCAATTCTTCTACAAACTAAATAATAATCCCAAATTCTAAATTTACTTAGGATTTTTTTTTTTTTTTGAGACATAGTCACACTTTTTCACCCTTGGTAGAGTGCTGTTGCATCATAGCTCACAGAAACCTCAAACCCTTTGGCTGGAGTGATCCTCTTGCCTCAGCCTCCCAAGTAGCTGGGACTTTAGGTGCCTGCCACAATTCCTAGCCATTTTTTAGAGACAGGGTCTCGCTCCTGCTCAGGCTGGTTTAGAACTTGAGAGCTCAAGCAGTCCACCCACCTTGGCCTCCCAATACAAAAACTAAAAAATATACAATTGGTAATGTGATTATTTTCAATACCCCAATCAAATTTGGTTTTGTTTTTGTTTCTTTAACATTTTGGTATGTTAATATACTACAGCAACTGACTGACTGATAAAGTGAGGGCTCTTTCTCAACTTCAATGACCAGCATTTTATATTGGTCAGTCAACTAATTTCACAATGTTCTAAGATGCTGTGAACTAAAATAAAATCCTAAACCCCCTGCCAACTAAATGGACCCCCTCTGGCCCAAGAAAAACATTAAAACTGAAGTGAAGAGAGGTCAGACACGTCTCATTACACCTCTCCCAGTAGGAGTTTAGGTACCACCATTGAACAGCATTAATGTTAAAACAAAGATTATAACACTGACAAAACAGATTTTATAACAATAGAAGACTAAATTAACAGGATCTAAGGCCATGAAGACCAAAGGTTAAAGCACCTTTGGCAGGGGCCATCAATTTGTTTAACATATCACTTAAGTTGATATACTGTGGCTTGTCTCTTTTTGCCTTTATACAAACCTTTATTTCTTTAAGCAATAATCACAAGTCAGGCTCGACACACATAACACAGTGGTTATAACACCAACCACATGCACCAAGGCTGACGGGTTAGAACCCGGTCCAGAACAGCAAAATAAGGACAATTGCAACAAAAAAATAGCCAGGCATTGTGGTGGGTGCCTGTAGTCTCAGTTACTTGGGAGGCTGAGGCAAGAGAATCTCTTAAGCCCAAGAGTTTAAGGTTTGATGTGAGCTGTGACACCATCGCACTCTACTGAAGGTGACATAGTAAGACTCTGTCTCAAAAAAATAATAATAATAATTACAAAGTAGCTTTAAACCCACCTATATACAGCCTTTCAATTGCCCCACCCCACCCCCACCTGCCTTTTGAGATGTCCTGCCTTTTCAGGATAAACTAATACGTACCTTCCATGTATTGATTTATGATTTTACCTGCAAATCGTGTCTCCCTAAAATGTATGAAACCAAACCGTACCAGTAGTGTGTAACTACTAAGGCCCAGGAACTGCATGCAGACTATGTGAGAACAGTTTTGTTAATGCATTGTGTCAGGTATTGCAAAAATTATACATGGACCTTTTTGTTGTTGTTGTTCATCACCTTTGATCAGTGTCTGTGGATTTAATGTGTGGCCCAAGACAACTCTTATTCTTCCAATGTGTGGCAGAGAAGAAAAAAGGCTGAATACCCCTGAATGTAAACCCACCACTTCAGGACCACTTGCTTAAGACTTCCCAGTCATGGTTCCCTAGTCCATAGTCATACACATTAGTTCAGAACAAACCTCTTTAAATTATTTTACAGAGTTTGGGGGTTTTTTTCTATTAAGAATACCAACTGACTTCAAATGCACTCCTGAAGCCTTTCTATAGAATGAACTGATAGAACTGTAGGGTTTCTAGATTAGTTTACCATTAATATGAAATTTTTTGCCTTTTACTTTGAGAATCATTTAGTTTCAATCTAAAAAAATGTTTAATGATAAGCAATTAAATTATTTAATATTCCACCACCTCTAATCAAGTAGAAATGCTGCTCTAAAAAAGTGATACTTTTATTGTGTAGCTTCATACACTCTCTGATAAAAATGCACACATACCTTAGTACTCCAGTTTGACTAGCAAGTTCGTAGAGCATGCTGATAAAATTTGCAAAATACAGTGTAAGTTTAATATGTGGTTCATCCTACCAGTGTTAAAAAAAATAAAATAGTAACCAGTAAAAAAAATCTAAGGAAGAATATTTTTGAAAAAACTTTCAATAGATCTTAAGTGCAAATTTGGAACACAGAATTATAAGAAAATGAAAATGAATGAATGGCTACTGATTTTTAATTGTATAAATTTGTATTTATTACACATATACTGCAGGGAAGCCTCCTTCCTCACAATGTAAATGATTATGGCAAGTTTACTAACCACAATAACTTCCCTTTTTCTAATAATTGTGTTTTAAATAAAATCAAAAATCATGACATAACAAATTATAACCCATAAAAATCATACAACGTAAGCATAAAATACATATTTTTAAAATTTGAATATAATTAGTATATACCATAAATTCATTAGCAATACTTTGTAGAAACAAAAGACAGTGTTAACTAAGTTAAGAGGACAGAGGTCTGGGTTCAAATCTTGATTTTGCCACTCAACAACAATATGATCTGGGCAAGTCCTTTAACTACTCTGTGCCTCAATTTCCTTACTTGTAAGATGAAATAACTGTACTTATTCCATGGGATTGTTGTAATGATTAAATTAATTACTATTTATAAAACACTTAGAACTATATCTAGCACACATTAAGTGCCTTATAAGTATTTATTTAATAAACAGAAAAATCTTTCTTAATTCCAAAGAAATGTTTATTTCCTTTGTCTTACCCTTCATCAATCCTCAGCTCTACAGTTACTAACTCCCAATATATACACACACAGACACACATACATGTGGTTTTCTTCACATAAATTAGCAAAATCATCATTTCAAACTCAGAAATGAAATATCCATTCTTGTGAGCCGGATAAATTTTTAGCTATTGATCAAAAAAGATGTATCTCTTGTTGAGATCATCAAATAAATCTTTAATATTTACCGATATGAAATATTTAGTACCAGCTATATAATTCCATGAAAGAAGACTTTATCACTTACTAAACAGGATTTGGTTAAAATGTTCTTATAGGATTTTTTGTAAAAACCTCATAATGAGGTTTAAATTCCCATTAAGACTTCTACTTGGGCCAAATAATGCCAAAACTAGTAAACACTAGAAACTTATTTTTATGGTTCATAATTTGCTCATATTTTGAAGGAGTGTATAATATAACAATATAAAGAAGGCTCTTATACATCTCAAACTACCTTTAAATATAACCAGCTACTCATATATAATACTCTTTAAAATAAAAGTTATGCTTTGGCCATTTGAAAGGCTTAAATTTTTCATGCTCCATGCACTTAAGTAATGACAAGAATCTCAAGGAGAAAAAAAAGATCAATTCTGTCTAAAAACAGTTTTTTAAAAAATACATTTAAAATTGCAAAGCTAAAACAATGTACTGGATTAGCAAATTAACAGTTAATTCTATAATTATTACAGGTTAAGTAATGAACGTATTTACTAAGCAGATAGCAAGGACTCGCCTCTATGCTGAATATACATATTCCATCTAAATTAAAGGTGAAGTCTAAAGTAAAAGTTCCAGTATTAAGGCATGAACCTCCCTCTTACCCCAAAACTAACTTTGTATGAGAAGCATAAAGTTCTCTATTCAGAAACTTTTCTTTGTACTTAAGGAGATCACAGGAAAAGCAGCCTGACGTGTTTGTTAATACCATAGTGCAGAATCCTGGGCCCTATCCTATACCTAATATACTGATTCCAAATCTGTATGTTTCATAAACGTTAAAGTTCAAGTATGTTAAGTAAAAATGTATTGAGAAAGCAATATATTCCAGGCATTGTGCTAGGAACTGGAGTCTGTTAAAAGATTAGTCACAGTAAAGCTCTTGGAAAGACATGTAAAATTCAAAAAGGCAGAAATTGTGTCTTATTCATTATTGAATCATTGCTGTGTGCTTTATGAATGACACATTTCAAAAATAGATTTGTAACGAACCATTTTATCTGTACTGTTTTACCCCTCTATTTTCCTGAATAATAAATTTAAGATTAAAACACATAAATTGCTATTAAGATCAGCAATAGAGCAAAATTCAGAATAAAAAATTCCCATGAGGTCAGAATTGATATCCCATTTTAAAATTATCAATAAGCATTTGAAAATAACTCAATAAATGGCAACCTGTCAGATGACACTTTAATAACTGGACTATAATATTTTATATATGTTTAGTCACTTTCTTACAGGCATCACACATTGTAGGTTAATAAATATCCTCACTATATAAATGAAAGAATTGAGAATACCGTGATTGCACAAGACCATATACTGAAGTAAAAGTTAAATCTTAACCTTCAGGTTAATGTTCATTTACTAGGCTACTTGTCCTCCAAATAAAATGATCCTAAACAATAAAATTATTATCATATTAATTAATACATAAATAGATGTCACTGCAGTAAAAAACAAAACTGCACTACATTAAAGTCAAGGCCAAGAATGCCTACTATAAGCATTATTATTAAATACTACACTGAAGACCTAAGCTAATGCAAAAGAAAAAGAAAAAGAAGTTACAAATATTAAGAAAATATAAAAACATCATTTGCAGAAGACTTTTTTGTCTACCTACAAAATCCAAGAATATGTCTTAAAAGACTGTGAAGACTTAGAGAGTTCAAGTACTCAAAAATTAATACTTACCCATACCTGATCAATAACCAATTAGAAAATGAAATGGGTAAAAGAGATCCCATTTATAATTTCTTAAAACAAATAAATACCTAGCAATAGACTTAACCAAAATTAACAAGACCAATATGAAGAAAAGAACCTGGCCCCAATTCCTCTACTAAGTATATATCCAGAAGACCAAAAATCACACTACAACAAAGTTATTTGTACCAGAATGTTTATTGAAGCCCAATTGAAGCTAAGTCATGGAAGAAGTCCAAGTGCCCCCTGACCCACAAATGGATTAATAAATTGTGGTATATGTACAACATGGAATACTATGCAGCCCTAAAGAAAGATGGAGACTTTACCTCCTTCATGTTTACATGGATGGAGCTGGAAAATATTCTTCTTGGCAAAGTATCCCAAGAATGGAAGAAAAGTATCCAATATTTGAAAAGTATCCAATCCCTATTATGAAACTAATTTATAGCTTTCATAGGAAAGCTATAACCCAATTATAGCCCAAGAATATGGGGAAAGGGGAGGAGGAGAGAGGGGAGGGGGTTGGAGGGAGGGTGATTGGTGGGATCACACCTATGGTTCATCCTATAAGAGTACATGTGAATCTTTCTAAATGTAGAATATAAATGTCTTAACACAATAACTAAGAAAATGATATAAAGGCTATGTTAACCAGTTCTATGAAAATATTTCAAATTGTATATAAAAACAGCATATTGTACCCCATGACCATATTAATGTACACAGCTATGATTTAAAGAACCTGGCCCCAGCCAACTGCAATAAATATAATGTATTTAAACATGTGTAAACATGTGTAAACTCAAAAAGTGTAAACTTATGTATAAAATCCACACACATATTAAAAAAAGACGATGGGTTAAATGGGAAAAAACTCTGCAATACATATAACTAAAGGTAATTTTCTTAATATACAATGAACTCTTAGGAATTTAATAATAAAAAGATCATCTTTTAAAATTAATAAATGCAAGAATGGAAAAAAACACCACATGTTCTCACTTATAAGTGGGAGCTAAATGATGGGTATATACATGACAGAATGGTAACAGACAATGGAAACTAAGAAGGAAGGAGTATGGGAAGGGGTCAGGGATAAAAATTTACCTCTTGAGTATGATATACATTATTCTGGTGAGGGGTACACTGAAAGCCCTGACTTCAGCATTATACAATCCCTCCACTTAACAGAAAACATTTGTACCCCTTTAATCTATTAAAATAAAATGAACAAATCATCGAATGAACATGCAGTCCGCTTAGAACAGTGCCTAGCCCATCGTAAATATTCAACAAATGTTAGGAGTCACGATAAAAAAAACAGAAAAACAAATGGTTGACTATATTATAATAGGTTCAACATCATTCAAGATTATAATACCACCAAAACACAGTGGCGGAAGTAAAATTCAGTTGATAAAAATCCAATATTGGTGCTGCAAAATACACATTTGCCTACACTGAAAGTGGAAATATAATGTTAATTCACTATCTTTAAAGTGAAAACTAAAATTTTCTGGCAATTTGAAATGACCAAGCTCTTTGGCATACCTATTCCAAGGCTAGAAATTATTCATAAAGATATAAACATATATAAGAATACAAAAACAAATATATAAAGACATTCTATAAAGTATTAGTTGATATTGATAAAATTTTTAAAATCAAAATGCCTATCAATAAGGGAGTGATTAAATAAAATCAAAGTACTTCCATACAATAATAAACTATGAAGCCTTTAAAAATAAATGAAGTAGATCGATAGAATTTCTTAAGGAAGTTTTTCCATGATAATTATAAAGTGGGAACAAATATAGATGAGAACAAAAGAGTAAAGAGAATTAAAGCATGATTCTGTGTGCATAAAAGAAAGAATAACTTCTACATACACATTCACATAAATACAAAAATTTTCTAGAATACACACCAAATACTCAGATTTGGAGAATAAGCCTGGGAGAAAGACTTATTTTTCATGTAATACCCTTCTGTGCTATTTGACTCTTTCTCCATGTGTATCTATCACATTTGTTAATTTTTGGAAAGTTATATTTTTGGATAAGAACACTCAAAACTGGACAAGATTTTTCTAATAGAATATGAATATAACTCTACAAATGTGTTATGAATAGAATCTAAAGTCAGTTTAGAAAAGTGTATCAAAATAGCCACAAAAAATTTGAAACGGAAGGATAAGAGTAGATCTTCCCCAAAGAAATGATCTAAATATAAAAAGAAACTATACAAATTTTAACAGTGGCATACTGACACAAGAACCGACAAAGAGATCACAAATGGAGTAATGAAACAGAACAGAGTCCAGAAATAATTTCATGCATACATGGAAATTTTAATATATGACTAAGAAAACATTTTAAATAAGCGAAGATAACTAGATATACATTTGCTTAAAAAAAAAAAAAAAGGTTTGGCACCTGTGGCTCAATCGGCTAAGGCGCCAGCCACAGTCACCTAAGGTGGCGGGTTCGAATCCCCAGCCCGGGCCCACCAAACAACAATGATGGCTGCAACCAAAGTATGGCCCCGCGTTGTGGCGGGTGCCTGTGGTCCCAGCTACTTGGGAGGCCGAGGCAGGAAACTCGCTTGAGCCCAGGAGTTGGAGGTTGCTATGAGCTGTGGTGCCATGGCACTCTGTCCAGGGGGATAGCTTGAGGCTCCGTCTCAAAAAAAAAAAAAAAACTAAGACAACTTATCTACCTCCTACCATAAAAAAAGAAATTCCACACAGATAACAAACTCAAAGTAAAAATACCAAGCTTTTGAGGAGACTTAAAACATACTTTCTTTTTATAAGTGTTAGAATGAGAAAAGTGTTACTTAATTTAGTAAGACCAAAAATGTAAAGACTTTTTAAAAAAAATTTACATGTGACTAAAAATTAAAAATTTTGCTAATAACAAGACAGCACAGGCCATGCACGGTGCCTCATGCCTATAATCCTAGCACTCCAGAGGCCAAAGAAGGATCACTTAAGGTCAGGAGTTTGAGACATGCCTCAGCAAGAGTGAGACCCTGTCTCTATGAAAAGTATAAAAAATTATCTAGGAGTGGTGGTTGAGAGGCTAGGGCAATAGGATTGTTTGAGCCCATAAGTTTGAGGTTGCAGTGAGCTATGATAACACCATTGTACTCTACACAGCCCAACAGAGCAAGACTCTGCTTCAAAAAAATAAAAAAAAGGTAGCATAATTGATAAGAATGATAATAATTACAAAAGGTAGCATTTAGAGAGCATTTACTACAGATGAGAGCCAATTCTATGCCATCCATAATTGCTGATTCATTTAATCCTCACAATACTCTCTGAGGTGTTATCACCACTAACCTCATTTTACCAATGAAGAGACTGAGGTACAGAAACTAAGCAACATTCCCAAAGTGGCAGAGCTATATAATTCAGTCTGGCTGTCTAGTTTAAGCCTGTATTCTGAACAGCCATACCATGTTCAACAGTATATTTACATAGTATTCAAAATCCAACTTAAAAATTTTGTAATATTTACAAAGTTAGAACACAAAAATAGGCAGTGCAAGAGAAAAAAGGCAAAGGTTATAATAGATCATTGACAAAAGAAATTCAAATGTCTAAGAAATAAGAAATTTTTAAAAAATACAAGTAGCAACAGCAAGGCATTACTAGTTTCTACCCCCACT
Organism: Galagoides demidoff; assembly: GCA_963574575.1. NCBI lineage: Eukaryota > Metazoa > Chordata > Mammalia > Primates > Galagidae > Galagoides > Galagoides demidoff. The sequence goes on from CAUYQV010178726.1 coordinate 15,997, forward strand.
AACAAAAAATTTCAAGGATTGCATCTTTTGCTAGCAAAGTTATGAGAAAACAGGTACTCAGACAATACTAATATGTGTACAAATTATTTCAGTCACTCTAGAGGTTAATTCAGAAGTTTTACCAATGTCTTAATGTAAACTGCTATGACCCAACAATTTTACTTTTAGGAATCTGTCTCACAAGAAATCCATACACAGGGATTGTAAACATAGCCACTGCAAACTTTCTAATTGTGGGGAAAAAATTAAGGGTCTATCAGGATAAAATAATTTATGGTAAATAAATTTACATAAATATGGTATAACATACATAGACATTTAGAAAATAACAAGATCATCAAAATATAGTTTTAAGTGAGAAAAAGCAAGCTCCATAACAGTTTTTACACTAAAAAATAACACAGTATTATATTTAAGTACATGTACAACAGTGTATTTGTAAAAGCATAAGAGGTAGCATGACTAAGAGTACAGACTTTAAAGCCTGAGTGGCTGGATTAACCATACAATTAGCTAACCTCCCTGGGCCTAAGTTCCTCGTAGTATCACTACTTCATAGGATTTTTAGATCTTCATAAAAACTCTCTATCATCTGTTAATTCTTAGAACTATACCTGACATGAAATTGCATTAAATAAAAAAATGCATAAAGATCAGGAAAGATAATCACCTAATTAAGTATTTACCTTAGTTGGGGACTAAGAGAAGAAGAGTTTGGAACTGGGGACTAGGAAAAGAGAATATCATTTTTTAACTTTTTGTTTTCATACTGTTTGAATGCTTTATAATAACCACAATTTAATGTATTTCTTTGTTTTGTAAAAATATAAACACACAGAGGTATAAATGTACCACCTCTAGAGCTTTCCAATACTTGAATATCATATCACATAATATAAATTAATGCCTAGAATATAAATTTGATTTATAATATGTTTTACTATATCTTTTTAAAATATTGTTTAATTAAAACTAACAACATTTAAAGGTAAACTACATACTATTTACTTCTAACTAGAGATCATTTAAGAAATAATTAGTCTGGGGAGGGGGGAGGGAGAAGGGAGGGGGGAATGGGTGGAGGGAGGGGGATTGGAGGGAAAATAAAAAAAATATAAAATAAATGAAGAAAAAAAAAAAAACAATTTTAATATGGTGTTTTTCCTTTCCTAAAATATGTATAAATGTTTTGGTACCATGTTGTGTGTGTGCACATGTGCATGCGTGTGTGTAATGTTATTTCCCTTTTCTGTTGAAGATTTTGATGTTTTGGCTTTCTTTTTTGTTTTTGAGAGAGGTTAGAGTTCAGGGGCCTCATCACAGCTAAGTGTAAGTTCACACGGCTGGGCTGGAGCAATCTTTTTGCTTCAGCTGAGTAGTGAAACTAGAGGAACATTCCACCATGCCCAGGTGACATTTTATTTTTTATTTTTGTAGAGACAGGGTCTTGCCATTGCCCAAACTGGTATTTTTTAACCCTTTGTTTTATATATTTGTTGTTATTATTATTTTTTATTTCAGGTATGATCCTAGGCTGGTCTCGAATTCTTAACTTTAAGCAATCCTACAACCTTGTCCCAACAAAGTGCCAAAATCACAAGTGTGAGTTACTGACCTTTACTTTCTAGACTTTGAAGATATTTGTAAAATCATGATAAACTGAAAAAAGAAAGCATTACTATAGGAAAATTCTATATTCTTTTTACATTGAGAAACTAGAAGATTTGTGTTATTTAACATATTTTTAAGATAAAAAATATATTTTTTCTTTCAATCATTTTAATTGGATTATTTGTTTTGAATATTAATCCCTTATCAGACGTGTAGTTTGTAATATTTTCTTCTATTCTGTGAGTTTAATACATAACTATCCCAACACCCATAAAAGAAAGTAATATAAAGAACTCCCTTTGTATCCGTTACTCAGCTTCAACAATTATCAGCATTTTGCCATTCTTGTTTCAACTGGTCCTTGATCTACCTCTGTATGATTTAATAAAAAAAAGATATATTTTGATACAATAGAGGGAAATTATATGAACTATTAAGTAATTAATGTTAATTTGATTAAGTATGATAATGGCAGAATGACTTATTTAGGATAGAAGTGACAAGCTTTTTTTTTTTTTTTCAGTTTTTGGCGGTGGCCTGGTTTGAACCTGCCTCCTCTGATATATGGAGCCAGTGCCCTACTCCTTTGAGCTACAGGTGCTGTCCAAAGATTTTTTTTTTTTTTTTGGTTGTAGTTTGGCCTGGGCTGGGTTTGAACCCACCACTCTCTGTATATGAGGCTGGTGGCCTACCCACTAAGCCACAGGTGCCACTTGCTGACGAGATGTTTTTTAAAAGGTGGGAAGTGGGATAAAATATATTTTTAATGATATAGCAAAAGTTCTTACTTTTTTAAACATCAAAAATGAATAAGAATTATAAAACTACTTCTAATTAGTATAACAAATTCTTCTGATTGCTGGTTTTGGGATGTTAATGGTTACTTTCTTTGCTTTCCAGGTATTTAAAAATTCCACTGAAATGAACAAGAAAATATAAGATAATTTAACAAGATAATTGATGGCCACAGTTAATAAGAGTATAGGTGAATGCTTCCTTGAAAACAGTTTTAGGAAAATGTAAATTGCTATACCAATTTAAAATAGTAATTTGATAATATGTGTAAGAATTAAATAAAGCGAGGATATAAAATGTAAGTATGCATACCAAAGGATATTTCCAGATCATTGCTATAATAGTGAAAAACAATTATAAGCAGGAAAAACCACCTTTCATATTATCAAATAGTCTGTGCCTTAATTGCATTAAATACATTAAATTGCTTAAAAAATATAGCAAATGACCACAATAGTAAACTATTCAGTCATTTAAAATATTTAAGTATATGTATTAAGTTAAATAAGCATTGTTTTGTGAATGTAGGTCTATGTGTTTAGAAATCCAAAGATATACACCAAAATTATTTTGTTTTAGGAGTTAAAGAGACAAATGATAAAAGTAAGATTTATGAGAGGTTTTAGACTTTCTACAGCATTTTCAATGAATAAACACATTACTTTTGTTAAAAGCCAAAAGAAATGAATTTTCATTAAAATATAGATAAATAATTTAATATTGTTAGATATGATGCTTTTTATATTTAATTTATTCATAATTTTATTACAGCTATTTCTTACCTTGTTGAGGCCAGATCAGAAAAGAGATCATAGGATCAAGAAGTAAGACACTAATAAGAATGAATTAGGGGAATAGGCATTAGACGAAGTCATCTTACACTGGAGATTTATAGAGGTTAGCCGGAGTTATAAGGGGAAAACATGGGATTTGTTGTTTTTCATAAGTATTTTCTGAGAATTTCTTATCTATTCTTTGGTTCTTATGTGAATTCTTTACGCTTATCTAAAGTACTTTGTTCAAACAAAGTGAAGGCATGGGTCATTCACAGTGTTACAAGTTAGAGTTGGCTAGTTCGGTAAGGGGACAGGAGGGGCAGAAGAGCTGGTGTCTGTAGTTGGTTTCCTTCAAGGGCAGCTGCTCTGATTTTAGATCTTTAGACCCAATCTTATAATAGTAAATAATAAACTAATAGTAAGTAATGGTAAATAAATAAGGATATAATGAAATATAAAAATTAAAATAATAGTAAATAATAAAACTCTGGATTTTAGATCTTTAGGCCTATTCTCATATTAGTCTCTTTGAACATAAAAGAGCCCTTCAAATTCTCTAGAGCTTCTAACAAGGTATTTTTGTTAGCCATATACCATGTGGCTTAAGCCAGGGCTATACCTTCTAACTTTCTGGTAGGACAATTAAGAGTCCAGTTCACCTTGTCATCCAACACTTTATCATCTGGGTGTAGGGAAGAATCCAGACCCCAGACAGACAGTTTGCATTTGAATACTTATTTTGTTACTTTCTAGTTCTGAGCCTCAAGTTCCTAGACTAGAACCTGGAGACAGAAATAGTATCCACCTCATTGGAGTTTTGTGAGAATTAAAATGAGGTAATACATGTAGAAAAATTTAAATCAGGGCTGACAGATAGTACATGTTTAATATAACAGTCAAGGGTCTAGCTTCTCTGTGGTTACAAAGAACAATGAAGGTATTTATTTCAAACTATATTTTCTTTTTTGAAAAATTTTGTAGAGCAATACACAAAGCGATAATTTCACTTTTAAATACAAATACAAATATGAACAAGACATGTTTGAAATGTGTGAGTCCACTATACAGATTTTCTTTTGCTTCTGCTACTCTGAAGACAGCAAGGCCAGCCCCTCTTCCTCCTCCTCCTCAACCTGCCCACCGTGATCAGAATAAAGGCCTTAATGATGGTCCACTGCCACTTAGTAACTAGTAAATATATTTTCTCCTTATTATGATTTTCTTAATAACATTTTTTCTCTGTTAATTTATTGTAAGAAAACAGTGTGTACTATATGTAACATATAAAATATATATTGATTGACCATTTATGTTATTCTTAAGACT
>CAUYQV010178728.1:0-25727 GCA_963574575.1 Galagoides demidoff
CAACCAGAGGTTGCAGACTGGTCAGAAGGCGTGCAGGTGCCCTCTGTGCCAATTCAGCAGTTCCCCACTGAAGACTGGAGTGCCCAGCCTGCCACTGAAGACTGGTCTGCAGCTCCCACTGCTCAGGCCACTGAATGGGTAGGAACAACCACTGCGTGGTCTTAAGCTGTTCTTCCACAAGCTCTTAAGATGGAAATAAAGTTGGAGGAAAATAAACATTTAAAAAAAAAAAAAAAAGGAAAGACATCTAAAGATCGCCAAGTTTCCCCCTTGTTCACTTGGGAATCTCACAGCTAGTTAAGCAGCATTAATGCACAAAGATCCCCTCCCCGTTGGGGGTCTGACAACTCTAATTGCTGTGTACATGATTCTGTGCACGGAAGTCACCTTTTATCAGTTTTGTAAGCGCACACTAACTTTGGCAAGTTCGGAGAATTAAAAGTGAGAATTCAGTATAAATCTTCAAATATAATTTCTCACGTACTATTGATTGCTTAGTAACAAATTGATATTACTGGGGCCATGATTCTTCTCTATTTTCCCCAAAGCCACATTCCTCACATGCTAATACAGTTTACATGTGCAGTAAGAGGTCTGAACATTTAAACTTTGTCCAATTTCAAATTCTCCTCCAAGGTAACCGTGTGACAGCTATTTTTTATAGGATTTAACATTCTTAAACAATTACTTGGCAGTACTCCCCTCCCCTTTTCTCCCTTCATGGTCGACGTATCCCTGTCTTTTTTCCTACTTCCTACTTTTTTCTTGTGTAATGTCCTTCATTTATCATGGCTATCATGAGAAAAATGTTGGGCTTCCCTTTCATCATAAATCACACTGGATTTTTTTTTCTGGTTTCAGAATTCAGAGTTCTCATATTTATAACACCTGGGAGGTGGGAGTCATGGAATTACTTATATAGATTACTTATAAAGATAGCAGAGAACATATCTGAAAGAAATAGTGTTTTTAACTTGTTGCATTTGTTTATTTATACCACACTTACATAGTAAGTGCTTTTTCCATGCCAGGTCCTGCTAATGTGCTGGGGACTTTATGCAGAACGAAATAGATAATGGTACCAGCTCCATAAAGCTTACAGTTGGTACAGAAGCTGTGTGAAACTAAGTAAATCTTATGTGGATGTGAAACTCAAAGGAAAGATTGTTCCCTGACAATATAATCATAACTTTGGGAATTGATTGAGGCTACAGATGGAAACTGAATGAAGCACAGGGGTGAATGAGGGAGCTGGTAAACAGAGAAGAGTAAGATGAGAAGCCACGCAGTTCAGGCTCTGAGGAAGTCCCATGCTTAATAAGCGCATAGAGGAGGGAGAAGTGGCCAGAGAGCAGGAAAACGAGGGGCCCGAGTGGAAGGGCGACAACCAGAACATGGTGTCTCAGAAGCCAGGGACAGAACATGGGTCAGGAAAGGCCCTGTGCTAGAGCGTCACGTGCACAGAGGGTTTGGGTGGGAGAAAGATGGGGTGGCGCCTGTCAGATTGAATCCCCCAAGGGTCACGTTGCTCTGAAGGGGCAGCAGGGCTGAGTCCAGAGTGGGACAAGCTACAGAATGGACAGTCAGGAGAGAGAGAGACCTTTAGGGTTAACGAAGCTGTTCTGCTGATTTTTACTTTTTATTATGAACATTTTCAGGCATGCAGAAAACAGCCTATACCCATCACAGTTGACATGTCACAGTTAACATCTCACCATGTTTGCTTTTTTTTTTTTGGTTGAAGTATTTCAGAGTAAATCGCAGACCCCGCATTTCCTCTCTAAATACAGTAGAAACTCTGTAAATTGACCAAAGGATTGTAAAAAACTGGTCAATGTAAGGAGCTAGGCCCACTGTGCTGGTATGTACGTGTGGGGCAGGTCCAGTCTGTGAAATTTGGTCAACTTAAGGTGGTCAGTGCAGGGAGGTGGTCAACTGTTAAGGTTCTGCTGTACTTTAATATACTTCTTAAACATAGTGACTTTTGCAGGAACAGAATTGACAATTAGTTCCTCACTATCTCCAGACACCTAGTTGAGGGGCAGAGTCATGAACCTCTAGTTTCCTAGAAAATGTTTCATGCCAGAATCCGGTCAGTGCCAGACAGTGCATCTTTGCAGTTGAGGGTAGTTTTTTTTCTTTGTGAGAAGGACGTTAAGCGCATTTAAACCCTGTTGAGAAACTGCCAGTGGAAAGAGATTGAGGATTCTAGACTGAGAAAGGATGATACCTGTCAAAGGGACAGCTCCCAGCAGGGCTGGAGAGATTGGTCTAGGAAGGCGCTCCCCCCTTGTCCCCTCAGGCTCCCCCCTAGTTCCCTCAGGCCAGAGCTTCACTTCTTTGATAATGTTCCACTTAACTTGATTTCAACGAACAAGACGAAGCTGTACTGAGAACATATATCCAGTGAAAATATAGACTTCAGTTATTGTAAGAAAAAGAGGCAGAAGCGTCTTTAAAATTTGTCAAAATTCTGGGCAGTGAAAAGAAAACTCAGATATTGATGTTCTCTATGATCTTTAATTCTTAAAGTGATTATTAATAGTGTTTACAACTAAAAGGTTTGAAAGGATATTCTAATTGCCTTCTTATTCTTATAAAATGCTCATTGTTAAAAAAAAGAAAAGAAGAATTCAAGCAGTGTGATTTAAAAAAGAATCAGAGAGTTCACTCCAGTTCCATCATTACTATTAGCTGAGCATTCTTCCAGGCATTTTGTGTACATATGCACGAAGCATGCAGTGTTTACAGTATTGGGAGCCACTATTGATGCTATTCATATCCTGGAGATTTCACACACCTTGTGGACATAGGAGAGCTTTTTGGAAACCTCTTTTCCCCCTCATTTTGAAGAAAGGAAGAAACCATCCTTTGGGAAATGGAGTGGGGCCTTGTTTTGTAAAAATCTGCTCCTAAGGAGAAGTAGCTCCACCTTGTGGTTCCTTGGAGTATGGTCACTGAAGGCTGCTGAAGTCCTGTTGTGTTTTTGCAACTCTGAGACTTATCTAGTGGCCTTGACAGAAACCAACAGAGGGCCAGAAAATCTCCTGTGTGTCTGCAGAGTGGGAGTGAAGGCTCTGTGATTGTAGGACCCCCTCCCCTTCATCCCACTCTAGAGGGCACTTTAGCTCCAGACATTAAAGTCTTAGTTGGAAACAAAAACCAGGACTAGAACCCGAATCTTCCTGGTTCCAACACTGGGCTCTCTGCAATGTCTTTAGTCTTGACTTCAACACTATCTTAAAAAGCTGATCTTAGTGTCCAAGCCGCCCTGCCTCCACCTTTTAGAATCATCACCACGGCTTTTGGGTAGAGATCCTAGGTGGGTAGAATTTCACGAGCAAGGAATTTCGGAAAGGACAGTCACATGTCCTCTTGCCTTCATATTCTGTCCACTTTCTGACTTTACAAATTAACTTGGAATGTGGGAAAAAATCTCTTTGGAGATAAAGTTGAAATATAGATGGTGAATGCAGATGTGATTGGTAAGTGTTACAAATGTGGTTTGTTCTTTATAAATAGGATCTTAATGGTTAGAGTTTTCAATTCATATAAATGCTATACGCATGTCAATTTCACATCTAAACAATCTTTTGATTGGATTTTTTTCTCTTTTTCTTGTCCCCTCTGCAGTATATAGTGGAATGTCACGGGGTCACCCTTCTTCCCCAGTTCTTGGGCATGTACCGACTTAATGTTGATGGAGTTGAAATATATGTGATTGTTACAAGAAATGTGTTCAGCCACCGTTTATCTGTATATAGAAAATATGACTTAAAGGTAAGATCAGTTTTCTTAATTTTTGTAAAATAATTCAAGATCATATAAGGCACTTAGTAGGTGTTCAGAGCTTAAAGCTACCAGGCTAGTAAGTGTACACTTTAATGTCAAAGAGTCAATGCTTGCTGACTTTACCAAAGGACTCTTGTGCATATTAGAGTTATCATGCCTACTTATTTAACACCAGCTGTATACCAGGCACTATACTAGGTACTGGGAATAATGTGATGGATAAAACAGATCAAACCTCCACTCAAAGAGTTGACATTATGGTGGGTAAAGATAGGCGCTAGGTAAAAATAATTCATTCATGTAGTGTATTTGGAGGTGGTAAGTGCTATAGGCAGAAATGATAAGGGGGAGGGATAGAGTTTTTTTTTTAATTTTTACATATACATGTGATCATTAGGTTTCTACTTTTTGCCTTCACAGAATTAAAAAGGCTTAAAATTTAATAATAACAATGTTTAAGATAAGGACTAGAAACAAAAACCTTGTAAAGAATGAATGAAGATAAATACATTCAGAAAAGAAATCAGATGATTGCTGTAACGAAGTATTAAGCAATAATAATAGTAAAGCAAAGAAAGTAACATTCACATTGTCAAACAAGAATATGTCTATCATAGAATGCCTTGACTCTGAGGTTCAGTATGGAGTGGGATAGAGTTTTAAATAAGTGTCCAGGAACCTTTCCCTGAGAGGTGACATTGTAGCAGACTTGAGGGTGAGGAGGGATGAGCTGAGGGAAGAACGTTCTAGAAGAGGGAACATTAAGTAGGAAGGCCCTGAGACAGGCCATTTCAAAAACTCGAAGGGAGAGGGAACCCCTAGACTTTCGGAGAGGAGAGGGACATGGTCTGATTTCCAGCATTGCCAACTTAGGAGAAAATGTCCAAGTTAGGAGTTGGCAAACTGTGACAGGCCTGAATGCCAAACTTTATAAAAAAGTTTTATTGGAATATTGCCACGTCCATTGTTTCCATCTTGTCTGTGGCTGTTTTGGGACGACAATGGCACAATTGAATACCTAGTTACTACAGAGACCTTTATGGACCACAGAGCCTAAAATATTTACCCTCTGACTCTTCAGAAAAAGCTTGTCAGCCCTCATCCACCAGATTTATATTTATTCTCAAAGTTTTTTGGTCTCCACCCTTTTATACTTCTAAAAGGAGATCCCCAAAAAAGGTTTTTGCTTTTGTAGTTTGTGTCTATGGGTACTTAAAATATTCAAAATTAAAGAGTTAAAATATTTAAAATAAATTAATGCTGATGTTTTTATGAAAAATAACCATTTTCCAAAAGCAAAAAATTAGACAATTAATATTACTTCGCATTTTTACAAATTTCTATAATGTCTGACTTAATGTAAAACAGCTAGAGTGTCTTCTGTAATTCAGTTATCAGCCTGTTGTGTTATTTCATTGAAGTTTGTGAAGATGTTATTCTTTGATATTGTAGAGGAACTTGGCAAGAGGTGATTTCTCAAAGCTTAGTTACATTGTGAACTCTAAGTCAGATTTATGAATTTTTGGTACTCTTTCCATCAAAATCTCTTGGTCTGTTTGCATGCATTAGTCTGAATGCATGATTTTGTAAAGCTGTACACTTGGTCATCTAGAACATGTGGCACATTGTACTGTTACCAAAAAGTCACATCAAGGTCATCAACTAAGTCTTTTTGCATGATGGGAAGCTGTGAAGCTCAAGGGGGCAGATACAAGTTTTTTTTAATTCTAATTTTTACTTGAAAACTCAACTTTTGTCATTGGTGACTAGTCCTGTCAGTTGTTTTCCATGAAATAACAGCACGAAGTTTCTCTCCCTCAGCACTCAGCCAAGCCTAGCAGCTTTGTTCATTTCTGAGCAAATGCCCACCAAATGCCCAGATCTGAATAACCAAACACTGTTAGTTGCCCTTTCAAGTAAAAATGCTTCGTGGAAAAGGTGGCTAGTTTAGCTCATAACTCAAACCATCACCAAAGTAGCTCTTGAGAAAGCATTCACTATAAACAGAAGTGTCTTATGCAAACTTCCTGTAGAGAACATTGAAAAGGGGTGTACTCCTGGGTCAAGATTTGATGCAGCTAACTTAATTATTTCATCAAGCAATAAAAGCATTATTTGACATTTTAAACTAGATGCTTACTTGCACAAGGTAGTACCTTAGGCTTACAGAGGTTCATCAGGTAACAAGTCATAGAAACCAGGTATGTGGCTTCAGAGGTCACAGTGAATTGTTAGATCGTTTTTTTTTTGTTTGTTTGTTTGTTTTTTTGAGACGGAGCCTCAAGCTATCCCCCTGGGTAGAGTGCCATGGCATCACAGCTCATAGCAACCTCCAACTCCTGGGCTCAAGCGAGTCTCCTGCCTCCACCTCCCAAGTAGCTGGGACCACAGGCGCCTGCCACAGGCGCCTGCCCGGCCATTTTTTTTTGGTTGCCGCCATCATTGTTGTTTGGCGGGCCTGGGCTGGGGACTCGAACCCGCCACCCTAGGTGGCGCCTTAGCTGATTGAGCCACAGGTGCCGAGCCTAAAAATATATTTTCTCAGCTCAGCGCCTGTAGCTCAGTGACTAGGGCCCCAGCCACATACACCAAGACTGGAGGGTTCAAGCCCAGCCCAGGCCTGTTAAACAATGACAGCTGCAACCAAAAAAATAACTGGGCATTGTGGCAGGCGCCTGTGTCCTAGCTACTCAGGAGGCTGAGACAAGAGAATTGCTTAAGCCCAAGAGTTTGAGATTGCTGTGAGCTGTGACGCCATGGCACTCTACTGAGGGCAACATAAGTGAAACTCTGTCTCAAAAAAATTTTTTTTCTCTATTTTTTGTCCTTTTGCTTTCTTTCTGTGAGATTTCTGCAACTTTTTCTTCATTTTTCATTTCTAGTATCATTAAAAAAAATTTTTTTTTGAGACAGAGTCTCTCTTTGTCACCCTCAGTAGTGTGCAGTGGCATCATAGCTCACAGCAACTTCAAACTCTTGGGCTCAAGTGATCTTCTTGCCTTGGCCTCCCAGAGTTCTAGGATTACAGGCATGAGGCATCGCACCCAGCTGCAAATATTACTTTTTAAATAATTACATTATCATTCTTATTTTGTGGTTGCAACATCTCTTATTAGCCCTTTGAGGACATTCCTGATATTTAAAACAGTTTTCTTCTTCCTGAAAGAAGGGAAGATTCTCTTGTGTCCTCAGCTGCCTTGTCCTGGCTTGTTTGGTCTTCATCTTCTATGTTAGGGGCTTTCCTGAAGTGATGATCGCTGGGTGCCCTGGGTGAGCAGGGCATTCACCATTCCACGAGATGCTAGTGGGTATGCTTGTTAAAGTGGGGTATATTGTGAGGTGAATTAGGTCACTGGGGACTCCAGCATCAATATTTTTAGCTCCTTCTGCTTGGACTGATCAGATTCTCCAGAGAAAGATCATCTTAGTGTCTTTCTACAGGGTAGTAGTCTGGCTTCCAGTGTTTTAGGAACCAGTGGAAAAGAGGGTTGGAGGAGGGAGGTGTCAGCTTTTGGCCTATAAAGTCCCCTGTTTCTGTAGTATATCCTCATCCTGAGATAAGCCTGATGCTCCCTGTTTACCCTGTGCCAGGGCAGGCTTAAGGAAAGTCTTAAAATCACTCGCAGAGGAGCAGGGGAACTGAGGATTCAGCTCCTTCTGAAATAGATTTTCAACCCATGGTTCAGCTCCTGTCCGAGGTGACTGGGCGGTGGGTGCTGCTAATTCCTGCAGCTCTCTGGTGTGACTAGTCTACTAAGCATCTGTCTGCATCTGTTCTCCAGCTTCCATGTCTCCTCCGCTGTTCCCTTTCTCTTTGTGGGCTCTTCCCTTTTAAAACATTTTAGTCCTTGGGTTGATGTTTTCATAGGTTTTCAGGAAGGAACAAAAGTAAATGTGTATATTTAATCTGCTGTCTTTACCTGGAAGTTCCCCAAGTGAGATTTTATAGCTACTTAACTAAAAACTGTGTGGGTCAGTTAATTAACATTACCCAGAGAGCTAGTTCTAGGTGTTACTTAGAATAGGGTGTCATCTTTCATTTGTCATCTCAGAAATGTGAGGAAAATAATGTCTAGGCAAGGCAGGGAACTATGACACAGAAGGTTAAAAGCACAGAATCTGTTACATACTGAATTACCCTGCAATAGTAAGGTTACTTAGGAACCATAATGTAAGTAAATCAATTTGTGGGTCTGATGCGTGGGTTAGCTGGCAGCTTGCATCAGTGCTATCTGTCTTGTCTTGAATTGTAAGTCTCTGGAGCCCAAGGCAAGCACATAGAAATGCTGTTTGCAAATTAAAAAAAAATGCTTATGGAATATTAAGGTGATCTTTTATATTTTGTCATCACTGCCAGCCAGTATAGTGCATTATTTTCTTCATGTGCCTTTAAATGCCGAGTGTTTTAGAAAGGCCAAGATGCACTTGGGCTAGAACTATGGAGCATTTAATTATGCTCTTAATGGTTTTCACCACTGGATTCCCTGTATTAGGGAAACTTTAATACCTGGGGCATAATTTTATGAAATGTATTTTTGACAGATTTTGATAGTTTAATTGAACAAATATTTACTGACTCTCATCTATCTGTTAGGTGCTTATGTGTAGTCATGAATGGTATATAACATTACATATTGTATTATTAGAAATAAAGAATTTGGGTTAGTTTTTTTTCCAAAACCTCTGTCTTAAAAATCTTGTTTTTATAAATTTTCAGATATTTTTCCTGTTTTTTCTTTTAGACTTGCCAATAATGAGAGCCATTGGAAGGGACCTTCCCCTCCATACAATAGGCTGCCCTGTGAGGTTGTGCTCTTAAGTTAGTCCATCATCTTAGAGATGAAAAATATAGTAAATAATTTATATTGTTTTACTTTCTAATTTTTCCAGTACTCTAGTGGGAGTGGGCTTTGGTTTTGATATGTTTTATTTAAAGAAATCATTTAGATTATAGAATAACAGGATGAAAACATTGCATTAAACTTCCCAATCCTAAGTGGCACTGCATTAAATAAAGCTGCACTTAAAAACTGTTTGTATTTTTGTTTTGCAAGTCAAAATATACATTACTGAGTTAAAAAAAACTTCATCTAGAAGCTGAGGGAAAATTAAAGTAAGTTTATTAAACTTGTTAAGAATTTGATTAAACATATTTGATAAACTTGTTAAGAATTTGATTAAACATATTTGATGGTTGAAACAATCCCTCAACATTAACATACAGGTCAGAGCACCTGCTTAGGGGTCAGACAGGCTTGAATTGCTCCTGGCCTCTCCTCTGACTAATTATGTGACATTGGGCAATTTAACCCCCCTAAACCTGAATTTCCTCCCCAGTAAAATGGGGAGATTAATACTATCCATTTCAAAGGGCTATAAGGATTAAATGAGAGATAATGTGTGTAAAAGTTTTTTGTGCAGTGCCAGGCACATCAGGGCTCCTTAAATGTTAGCTATGATTAAGACTCTTACTGTGAGCACATATTATTCACAGGTAGCTTCATGTTATTCATATTCCTTAGATAGTGATCCTATTTCCTGGACAATGTTAAAGAGTTCAATTGAAGCAGCTAATTTATTCTTTTTTTTTTTTTTTTAGACAGAGCCTCAAGCTATGCCCCTGGGTAGAGTGCCATGGCATCACAGCTCATAGCAACCTCCAACTCCTGGGCTCATGTGAGTCTCCTGCCTCAGCCTCCCAAGTAGCTGGGACTACAGGCGCCCGCCACAATGCCCGGCCATTTTTTTTGGTTGCAGCCATCACTGTTGTTTGGCCGGCCCAGGCTGGGGATTCGAACCCGCCACCTTAGGTGTATGTGGCTGGCGCTTTAGCCGCTTGAGCCACAGGCACCAAGCCAGCTAATTTATTCTTAAGCATTTTTATTTCTAATTTCTTTTCTTTTTTTTCTTTCATTAATTCATATGCTTTATGTTGGTGTGATAATGTTAGGGTAATGCCCTCCAAGGTCATTGCTGCTTTTGTCAGACCCCCCATTAGTAAGGGTTTGGAGTTTGAAGTGAGCTGTGAATAGAGTCTAGGGTTATTCTCTGAAGGCCAATGTGGTCTAAGTCTCAGATACTCACCGGATGAGGGGGAGCAGGTCCAGGTAGGCCTTTCTTGCCATATCCACTTGGGTTCCAGACATGAAGCCATCATGGAGAAAGTCACCTGAGTTAGTCAAGATGCCATGTAAGGCATGGAGGTCACAGAGGTGTTTGAGCACCTGATGAATTGCAGGTTCATTTTCTAGTTTCTGCAGAGCTTCTCTAAAACTCTTCACAGAGATATAGTAGCAGTGAGCCTACAAAGATACATAGACACATTAACCACTGAGTTCAGATTTCTGACTCCAGAGTCATCCTGGAGCTTGGCAAGACTGCTTGAGTAAACTTGCAGCAGCCACATATTTCCCAGCAGGCTGACTAGCAGCTGCCTTTTCTCCTAGCTCATTCTGGGTCTGAGCCTTTTTGATGGTATGTGTATGTTGAGGGCTGATAGGCTTTGAAACTTGGTTTCCTCAATTTGCTTGAGGCAGCTTCACATAAGGTTGAAAATAGAAAGCATACTGGAGGCTGGCCTGGGAAAAGCAGAGGGCAGTACCACTTTTCTGAAGAAAATAACTACTATCTGCCATGTTCAAGGTAGTGGTGTGTGTGTGTGTGCACCATGGGTGAAAAAGTAAGGGTTCAAGATGTATATGGAAATTTATCCTACATATATATATATACATATTTGTCCATAATATTTTGTAACCTGTTGGTAAGTGACCACTGCCATAAACCTGTGAGACCCCCTCTACTGGATGGCCTCCTTCTCTGGAACTCCAACTCCCCACAGCCTAGCAACTAAGGATTAATGCCTGCCCAAACAGGACGCCTTTAGAACTCTACTTCCCATAAGCCTGAAGTCCTTTCTAATTGGTTGATGCCCCTGTTCTATTGGTTTTAAATATTTTGACTATTCCCTTTCCCCAAGACAAGAGCACATAATTATTTTCTTGTGCAGGATATCTGAGTTCCAGGATGGTAAGAGATGAAGAGAAAGGGTAGTGTTTCTCAAATTATTATGTGCACACAAATCACCTGGAGATCTTGTCAAAATGTGGGTCCCAGAGTGAGGCCTGAGACCATGCATTTCTGTGACCTCCCCTACCTTGTGATGCCAATGCTGCTAGTAGTGACTATAAGTAGAAAGACTTAGAGTATCTTGGGGGTTCAAAGGAGTTCATCCAGAAGGACAAGGGATGGGGAAATGTCATTTTAGGCAGGAGGAACTTTTTGTGCAAAGAGCTGTACTCCAGGAAGGTGCCAACAATTTGATGAGGCTTGAGGTGCTGGGGTATGGTGCAGTTAACAATGGAGAAACTATGGGAGTTAGGGCAGACTTGTACCTGGGACCCAGGTCAATGAGGGGCTGGGAAAGACCTGGTTGGGGTTTCATTTTGTGGGGCCAAGGAATCTTCAGCAGGGCAGTGACCTGATAAGGTTAGTTGAAAAAACCTATGCTTCCCAGGGGCCTCACACAAGAGCTGACAACTCCACTTGGCCATGTAGGCCCGGTGCACTAACAGCTGTGTGGGGCTGGCAGCATTAGGATGTGGATCATGAGCCAATGTGCTGAGCTGCCTCTGCCGGCTCCGGCAGTCTCCGATGCTCAGACTGAGTCCAGCCTGGCAGAACTGGAACTCAAATTTCTTTTATCTAAGTTCTGTTTTCTCTGTCTTAATCTGAGGACTCAAGGTTCTGGGTTGAAGAGTAGAGTGATGGAAAGCTACCAGAGGATCTGGGCCTCTGCCTTAGAAAGCAGGATGAGGACTAGACAGAGGAGGTGGCCTATGCGCTCTGGGAAAGTCTGAGCCAAACGTTGGCATCACCCTCTGAACACAATGAACTTTAGCTATTTTGGAAGTGTGTTGGCTTAAATTTTGGCTCCTATCTAATTTGGGGGTGAGGGTGGGGTGTACAACACTTATGTGCTAGATGCCTAAGTTTTATGAGTGGTAGGTACAGTTATTAGCTCTATTTTGCAAATGAGGAGGCAGAGGCTCTGAGAGATTAAGTTTCTTGCCCAAGGTTACATGACTTGGTAAACAGTGGGGCTGTTTGCCTAACTGCTACCCTGTGTTGCCAAGGGCAAGGGAGACTGGGGCCAGGCTACAGTGAGCACTAGCTTTTACTCCAGTGGGCCTGGGGATGGACATCCCTCCTGAGCAAAGCCTGAGATTATAGGACCAAAGCCTGTCAGAGCCACAAGGGTTTTTTCATGCCCCTTTGTTATGTGGACAGGGAAGGTAAAACCCAGAGAGGGAAGGGGCTGTTGGAGGTCCCCCAGAGCTGGGACCAGAACTTAGCCTACGGTTCCTCCTTGTCTTTCTCTCTATGGTCGTTGGGCCCTTTCCCCAAGCTGCAGTCATTCTCTGCCTGAATATTCACAGTTTCCAGTGGGACCCAGTTGGATGCTTGAGTTCTCTGTAGAGTAGAACACATTCCGTCTGACATCGTGACCTCAGAGGCTCAGCTTGGAACCACCCCAGGACTGGCTTTTCTCCCCCAGGCTGGCTGAGCTTTCTCCCCTAGTCACCCCCAAGCTTATGGCTCACCTTAGTCACACAACACACCCTCTGTGGTGTGTAGAAAAGGATAGCATCTTGACTCAGTTATTTCCAACTTCTGGAACTTAACTATTTCCTTACCCTTAAAATGGAGATGATGCTAGTTTCACTCACAAGGTTATATGTAGTAAATGAAGCCGGCCTGCCTGGCGAGCAGCATCTGGTCCCTTTGAAGGCAGGGAAGACAGATGAATGGGCAACTGTGGCTCCTTTTTTGGTAATTTGGTGGAAACCTTGGCTAATCTGTGTTGACAAAATCTTTAGCACAGCAGGTGGTGCCCTGTGGTGGACTGAACAGAACTGAGCACTGGCAGGTGTGGTGGAGGTGGTGGGTCAGCAGGTGGTAGTCACGCCCAGACTGCACAGCCCACCCCACCCCTGAGGGCCTCTGCATTCCTTCAAGATTCTCCTGTTCAAAGGCTGCCATTTTCTTTCTTTTTTTTTTTTTTTTTTGAGACGGAGCCTCAAGCTATCCCCCTGGGTAGAGTGCCATGGCATCACAGCTCATAGCAACCTCCAACTCCTGGGCTCAAGCCAGTCTCCTCCGCCTCCCAAGTAGCTGGGACTACAGGCGCCCGCCACAACGCCCGGCCATTTTTTTTTTGGTTGCAGCCATCATTGTTGTTTGGCAGGCCGGGCTGGGGATTCGAACCTGCCACCTTGGGTGTACATGGCTGGCGCCTTAGCCGATTGAGCCACAGGTGCCAAGCCAAGGCTGCCATTTTCTAGGCTTATGGCCTGAAGATTAGAGTGATCATTTTAGTTTTCCAGTTGTTGGCAGGGCCAGAGTCCCAGCAGCCTAAGCTAGCACTCAGAAGTCATTCTTACACTGGCACTCTCTGAGGCCTCACCCTTCCACCTACCCAGTTCTCTTCATGCCCTTCTCCAAGTTCATGGTCAGGACTACCCTCAGTCCTGGTCTAGACTGCTGCTGCTCCCTCCCAACTGGCCTCTAACCTCTGGTCCTTTCCTCCCCCTATATCTTGCACAATAATAGAATGAAACTGCTCACTTTACTCTACAGTTACTAACTCAGTACAGTCTTCCCAATGCAATGAAAACAAAACCCAAACTTCTTACAATGGTGCAGGAGGTCCCAAGCCTTGCCTACGTCTTCCCCTCTCTCCTCCCTTCCTTCCTTCCTCTCCTGTGTCAGTCTTCCTTCTTTTGCACATGCTGTTCCCTTTGCCTGGAAACCTTCTTCTCCAAAGTTGCCATCCTTTCAGCTCCTTCTTTACGTCTCAGCCTATTTGCCACTTCTTCTGTTAAGTCTTTCTGACTCCCAAAGGTGGGCAGAGATGCACCTGCTTTGGGATGCCACAGCAGCCTGTATTTCTCTGTCACAGTGCTTCCTTGACTTTGACTGTATATGGGCAGCGGCTTCACTGTTGAGCACCCAGCTCTGTGCCTGGGCGCTCAAATATTTGCAAACTGATGGAAAATTATGCACAAACACAAAACAGAGTGGAAATTGAACCAGACATCCAAGAATTGCCTGTGGGGCTAAGGGGAGACTTGACCTGCTTTTCTGTCTGGGAGGAAATATTTGAACAACCTGAAGCAAATCCAGTAACACTGCCTCATTACCTTTCCCCCTAAGAGCTGCCAGCAAGATTGCTTTGGAGTTAAGTCCTTTAATTAAAATAACCCTGGACTAAAGCCTTGGAAGTGAAATGAGGGCAGTCACCTCCGCGCAGGCTGGAGAATGATGGCAGAGCTTGGATTTTCCCAGCAGGGTGGCCTGCCTAGGGAACAAAAACAGTCCCTTTTAGCTTCAGCTGATGGGCAGCTCACCTTAGCAGCCTGGAGGTGTATGACAGTGCTCTGGTTCCAGGCCTCGTGCTGGTCCGCCCCAGATTGTGTCAGGGTCTGCAAATGATGTACCGAATCTTTTGTGAGCCTGGAGACCAAAGAAAAAGAGGTTCAGCTTCCTGACTACATGGAAGATGTAACTGATGGGCTGCCTGGGATATCTTGGAAATGGAAATAATTCCTATTTATTGACCCCTTATGTGTCATAAAGCAAGATGCTTGATACTCATTATCTTTTTAACCCTTTTAAGGGTAGGCGCTCCCAATTTGCAGTGAGGAAAATGGAGTCTAAGGGAGAGTGACTAACTTGTCCAGGGTCAGAATTTGGACTTGTTCTCAGTCACCATGTTGTAAAGCCTCAAGGCCATAGGCCAGAAGCTGTCCCCTCTTTCCAATGCAGATTCTATCCAGATGTCACTGTTTTCTGGCCATTCTATTTGCTGACTGCCTATGTGACCTGAACAAGGAGAATAGTTTTTCTTCAAAGGCTATTAGGGCCTGTGAGTCACCTGTCTACTGCAAGTCCTACCCAAGGAACCTAAAAACAAAAACAACCCTGTTCTCCAAACCACTACATTAGTCATCTGCCACTTTATTAACCTTTAATCCCCTTTTATTTTCTATTCCCTGCCCATCCTCCCATGACCCTTGGAATTTGTGTATAAAGCAAACTGTTTATGAGGCAATATTTATCTTCCTTCACCAGGGAATAGATAAGCAGATGTCACATTGAGTTCTAAGCAAAGTGAAATACTAATAACATGGCATTTTTAGTTACCCCGAGCGCCTTATTTTTTCCTCTTCAACTCTCCCAACTAATCTAACTGGTTTATTGATAGATCCCTGGTGCCTACAACAGTACCTAGCATGTTGTAGGCACCTGATAAATATTTTTAGAGTGAATAAATAAATAAATAAATGCCTGAAATTGCTTTTGATCTTAAAATAACTATTATACCCCTCTGGGATCACAAGTTGAGATATAAGACTTCTTATTATATAGTGAAATAATTTTGTTATTCCAGTTTGTTTTTTGATATGGGTCAGGGTTCAGAAGGTTTCCTTCTTAGATAGTTAAATCTTTGTCCCAGGTGGTGCCTGTAGCTCAAGAGGCTAAGGCGCCAGCCACATACACCAGAGCTGGTGGGTTCAAATTCGGCCCCAGCCTGCCAAACAATGAAAACTACAACCAAAAAATAGCCAGGTGTTGTGGCAGGTGCCTGTAGTCCCAGCTACTTGGGAGGCTGAGGCAAGAGAATCTCTTTAGCCCAGGAGTTGGAGGTTGCTGTAAGTTGTGATGCCATGGTACTCTACCCAGGGAGATAGCTTTAGGCTCTGCCTCAAAAAAAACAAACAAACAAACAAAAAAAACCTCTTTGTCCTTTCCTGGTCTGACCTCTGTGCCTTCATTCCTATCCCCCAGCACATTTGGACATTCCTGACATACAGCAGGTGAATGACAAAATAGATGAGCCCTTGGTTTGTGTTCCCGGAGCCTACCAGATCCTGGAAATAAACTCTTGGTCTAACCATATTTTTGAAAATTACTTTTAATCTTATTTTTTTTATTAATTCAGGCCTGGGCCAGGTTTGAACCTGTCACCCCTGGTGCACAAGGCCGGTGCTCTAACCACTGGGCTATAGGCGGGTGCCCAGCCTGAAAATTAGTTTTAGATTATATAATGTTTTTTAAGCATATGGGAATTGCTTTATTAGCATTTGCATATTGATACCTCTGTAATATTTACACATGGGTACATAGCTTGTATTATAAATCACCATAGGAACTGAAAGATTTTAAAAATTCCTTTTACTGGCTAGAAAGATAATATCCTTCTACTGATATGATTAGGTTGGGGAAATAATGGTGGACTATAGCTAATGGGACCTCTCTTTGTCCCCATTCCTGGTGGCAGGAGCAGAGAGTCTAGAGGTGGGGTGGTTTTTGAAGTGCATACATGAACGTCCACCCAACAAATCCCACAGGTCCTAGCATGGGAAGGAGCCTAGCCCCAGGTGGGATGGCTGATTTCTCAGCAGTGGCTTACCTGATCGCCACATGTGCCCAGGCTGTGGTGTAGAGCTCTGGGCAGAGGAAGTCGACTGGCCTCTGGGCTGGGCACCTGGACAGGTCAGTTGCAGTGAAATAGGCAACAGATGGAGGAAGAGACTTCTGTGTTGTGGATCCAGCAGACATCTGAGCCTGCAGATAGTTCTTCACCAGAAACCTGGGGTGGAGGTGGAGGCAGGTGAGAGGTGGAGGGCCCTGGGGGACAACCCAGCACCCCTCACTCCCTGAGATAGGCACATATATCCTGGCTTCAGGCTTAACATGGGAGAGACTGCATCACCCAGGCCTCAGCCAGCCTCTTCCTGATGGGCACCCCTCAGTCCAGAGCCCCCCATGCCACCCTACTGCATGGGAGTTTCTGTGGAGCTGGGGCAGACATTCTCCGATCCCGAACATAAACCCTTTTGAGACCTGAGCAAATGGAATATTTTCTCTCAGGATCTCCTGATATGGGGATTTATGATGACTTACACAGTGACTGTTTGGAAATTGAATTTTCTTAGCTGAAAAAGGGTAGATGAAAGACTGCTAACACAAGTAGGAGGATTATAGGGGAATCTCAGCTGCTGCCTTACGATAATGCTGTGATTGTAGGATCTGGACTCAGACAAGCCCAGATTCCCAAGCAACTTCCCCAGACCTGTGTGATATTGTACAAGTGTCAGTTTCAGTTTCTCCTTCTTTAGATGGGGGTGATAATTCTTACCTTATGGGGGGAGTTGTGAAAACTGAATGAGATAATATTTGTGAAGTCCTTGGCACAGTGCTGGGCACCAAGTGCCTAATACATGCTATTGCATTCCTTTTGTAATTTGAGAAAAACCCGATAAATATTATATATTTTTTAGAATCCAGTAAATGTTATACATCATATTTGCCAATGAACTCCTTTCTCCCTGCATAGAGACATATTTACCATGTTTAGTCATCTGAGAATAGGCTTTGTCAGCCTTGGGACCCAGCAAACATAAGAGGGATGAACGGAAACCACCTGTGTCGAGGTGGCTGCCTTGGGCATCACTTCCTGCGTCTCCTTTTGGAGCCTGTGTGTGCAAGCTCTGTGCTGAGCCTGGGGGATGCTGCAGTGAGCAAGGCAGGTATGGCCCTGCCCTCAAGGAGCTCTTGGTCTGCTTAGGTAGCATAGTTAAAAAGGTAAATCACAGAAAAGATTATAGATGGTGAAACTGTTCCAAGGAAACAAGGCAGTGTCACGTGGGAGGGAAGCAAGTACAAAGGCCCTGTGGTGGGGAAGAAGCATGTGGTTGGCAGAAGAGAGCAGAGGCAGGAGGCTGTGACAGCAGGATGGCCAGGGAGGCAGGGAGCAGGTCATAAGGACCATGTAGACCACAATATAGGATGTGGCATTTTCCTGCAAGTAGTGGGAAGCCACTGAAGAATTTTAAGCAAGAGAAAGATATGATTTCTAGGCTTTGAAAAGCTCCCTCTGGCTGCCTGGGGAGAAGTGGGGCAGGGTAGCAACAGGAGACCAGCCTGAGGCTGATGTCCAGGTGAGAGCTGTCTGGGAGCTGCGGTGGGTCTGAGAAAAGGGTGAAAGAGACATTTTTACTGTGGGAATTGGATAGTCTCCAAATGCTGCTTCCCAGAGCCTGCTCCCCTTGTGGGCATCAGCCAGGAGCTTCCACCCAAGCAGAAACATGGCATGTCCTGAGGTGTTGGGCAGAGGCCTGGGCCCATCTGGACCTTACCTGGCCACCTGCAGGTACAGCACTGTGTTCTCACCCTCGTAGGTGCAGGAGGCTGTCACTTTGGTGACTAGTGATGGCAGGCCACTCAGCTTTGAGTATCCGTGTCCGCCACAGGCTCTGCGGCATATCTCGGCTCCCTGGGTACAGAAGTCTGCCATCATGGCCTTTGCACCTGTGCTCAGTGAGTGGAGCTGTGAGAACAGGAAGAGGGGCCAGGTGATGTAAGGGGGCCCTGCACTGTGGTAACAACCTCACTTCTCGCTTGCCGAGCATTTACTGCATGCTAAGTACAACTCTGCAAGGGAAGAAGTGTTTCTCAGTTCACACCTTTATGAATGAGAAGGCTGAGACTCAGAGGAGTTGCTGTGACTCACCCAAAGTAACACAATTAGGCGATGTAGCTGTAGGAGCAATAACAACAAAGGAAAACCTGGCCAGGCCAGTGTCTCCAGGATCTTGGGAAGAGATGCTACCTGGACTGGGCCCACCATCCTCCAGGAGTTATGGATTTTGCTGGCAAGGAGGGATTTTGGAAAGGTAGCCTGTGAGGATGGGTGTCCACTGTCAACTCACCTTCTGGGTTGTAGGAGGGTGCTGTGGTCTGAGTATATCTGCCCAAAAGTCACAGTTGAAATACTGCCCCCCTACCCCACCCCCAAGTGGTATAAGGAGGTGGTGGGGACCTTTGAGAGGTGATTAAGACATGAGAGTGGAGCCCTCATGCATGGGACTAGTGCACTTATGAAAGAGGCCTAAGACAGACTCTTCATCCCTTCTATTGTGTGAGGACACAGTGAAAAGGCACCATCCATGAACCAGAAAGCCAGCCCCCACCAGCACTGAATCTGCTGGTGCTTGATCTTAGACTTTCCAGCCTCTAGAATTGTGAGAAATAAATTCCTATTCTTTATAAGCCACCAGTTTATGATATTTTGTTATAGTAGCCCCAGCAGAGGACTGCCAGGCAGCAGGCCTGACTTGAGTTTTCAGTTCTTAGAAGCCTCTTTTGAACTTTCAAGTTCTTGAGAGGAAGGTTGTATTACCCTTTCCTGCTCTATGCCTCAGTTTCCTCTTCTGTAAAACAGGACATAAATAGCACCTTCTAATGAAGCAATGCACAGCGGCAGGACAGATGAATCTGCAAGTATATGTAATTCCCCAGTGCTTTATCTGAGACTGAATAGTTTTTGAATTTTAGAGAGGTAAAACAGGCATTTAAGGTATATTGTACATGATACTGCCAGTGGGGTTGAGGCAGCTTTAGTAATTAAACACATTAATAATTTTGCTGCAAAATGTATTCACACTGAGTGGGACAAGTCAGTTCAGGTCTGTGCCCCTGAATGAATTCTAAACAACTTTCAGTTTTCAGGGCTTTTTATGTTTTAGCTGCACATTAGGGATCATGGACATGTGGTCTCTATAGATTATTTCTTTTCTTTTCTTTTTTTTTTTTTTGGAGACAGAGCCTCAAGCTATCCCTCTGGGTAGAGTGCCATGGCATCACAACTCATAGCAACCTCCAACTCCTGGACTCAAGTGAGTCTCCTGTCTCAGCCTCCCAAGTAGCTGGGACTACAGGCGCCCGCCACAACGCCTGGCCATTTTTTGGTTGCAGCCATCATTGTTGTTTGGCGGGCCCAGGCTGGGGATTTGAACCCGCCACCTTAGGTGTATGTGGCTGGCACCTTAGCTACTTGAGCCACAGGTGCCGAGCCTCTATAGATTATTTCTTCTGACATTTTTGTAGTGCTCCCTGTGGGCCAGGTGTGAGTAAATTTGTCTATCAGGGTACAGTAGTTTAACCTGATGCTCTGGGATGTTGGGAGGCAGGGGGATGTGGGAGGTGGGAAGGGCCCATGGGAGCAGGGCTGTGGTGCTTCCCAGCCAGCACAACCACCTCAGCTGCAGCCCCAGCGCCTGTCCCTCAGCAGACAGCAGGTACCTCAGGCAGGAGGCTGAAGTCTTTGTCCAGAATGGCACTGTAGGAGTGCTCGAAGAATTCCAAAATGCTGACTGCCAGGAAATGGAAGGCATAGCTCATGGCCAACTGAGGAAAGAGTTTCTGCTGCTGTGTCTGGTAGTCCAGGACTTTTGCTTCCGGGCCACTGAGGGGAAAAGAAGCTGAAGATGAGAAAATGGCTACTTGCCACGCCCCTCTTCCCATTTCCCCAACACCATAAAAGCCTTAAAGACAGATAGTTCTTTACAACTCTTTGTAAGACTTGACCTGAACTGACATGAGGCTATTAATAACCTGTAAAAATCCCATCTAACATGACAATTTACACAGTGCATAGCAGAAATATGGACATGTTTATGGGTACTAGCTCCTGTGGAGGGAGGTTTACCGAATTCCAGCGTAGACACTGCATTATCCTAAAATCAGAAAAGGTCTAAATTCCAATACATCTGATCCCAAGGATTTCAGGTGAAGAGTGGTGGCCCTGCACCCCTGATTATTTGAACCTGTGACCTCTCCCTGCCCATGTACTGAGAAATATGTGGAGCCTCAACAATAACTCTTAGGATGTGAACTCGGGTATGGCGGAATCCCGAGGAAGGGACGATGTCTAGCAGAGATGAGCCTGCAGCACAGAGGGGCCCAAAGTAACTGGGGATTGAAAGAGGGTGTAATTATGAGAAGCCTCCCATAGCTGGCAGCAGCCTGGGGCTCCTCTCTGAGGCAGCAAGTCCTTACCCAACACGACCTTCTTATACCATCCTGGGAACGCTTGTGCAACCCTGATAAATGGGCTGTGGGCAGGACATAGCAGCAGCACCTTCTCCCTAGCAGCCCTGTCCTTCAAAGACCCCCCAGCCTGAAGTCTGAAGCCCAAGTTGAGAGTGCCATAGGTTTGCCAGAGGAAAGTCTCCTGGGCTGAAGGCCAGGTACACCTTACTGGATTTCACCCTCAACACCTGAGAAGCCACTCTTGCCATAGATGAGGAAGCTTAGGGATGAAAAGGTAAAGTGGCCAAGCTGTGAGGCACCCAGGCTTCCCTGGCTTCCAACCTTCACAGGCTCATTCTGGACCCTTGAGCCCACAGCATGAGAACCCCAGGCTCTTGGGCCAGATGTTCTCAAGTTCTAGTTCTGCCAATCTTACCCTTTACAGGTGAGGCCCAGAGAGGGCAAAGGATTGGCCAAGGCTGGTCAGCAGAGTTGGGATGAGAGCGGTCAGGTTAAAGTCTGGTCCTTAGCAATGCAAGTTCAGTCATGCTGTGGCCAGTTCTACTCTCTAATCCTATTCTCACCCCATTGTGCTGCATCCTAGGGGGAGGGTATCTTTATTATAAAACATTATTCATTGTTTATCTGAAATTCAACTTTAACTAAGTATCCTATATTTGGAAACCCTGTGTGTGTGTGTGTGTGTGTGTGTGCACATGTGCACATGTAAGTGCATAGGTTAAAACAGAGCATATGGTCAGCCCTTGCTGGTCTATGCCATGGAGTAGAGGAAGTGACAGGCAGACACAACCAAACATAGCAGAGGGGATCCAGTCTTAGACATACCACCATCAGGAGCTGACAGTTACAGCCAGACAGAATGAGCCCTGCCACATACAGTCTGATGTGAGAGTTGGGCTTTGCCAGACACAGCTGGGCATCCAGCTGACCCAGACTCACAGTCTCAGGGCCAAAGACATGAGCACACAGAGTCTGGCTGGGCCAGCCCATTGGCTGGGTTAGAGAGAGCCAGAGAGACCCCACCGACATGCCCAGATAGGGCCAGATCCAGGGAAATTATGTGAGTGGGGGAGGCAGAGGAGGAAATGCCTGCTCCCAGCACCCCAGCAGTGTCAAGGGCAGGCACAATGCAACTGAGAGGCAGCCTCGTCTGTTGTGCTCAGCCTCTGGGTACTCCTTGCCTGGGCCGGAGCCTGGATTGGCGACGTATGACCGAGTAGCGTATGGCAATGACACAAGCCTTCTGCATCAGGGGGAGGATCTCGCCTAATAGCAGTTTTACCCGAGTCACCACCATGGAAAGATAGTTGCTCTTTGCTGTCCCAAGCTTGATGTAGGTGCCATCTGGCAAGACCTGTGTGGAACAAGGATGGGCATGGGGTCTGAGCCAAGACCTTCCAGCCTACCCCATCCCTAGAACTGTGGGTCTGCGCATGGGTCTGGTGGGTGCTACGCTCCTCAGCCTGGTCCCCTAGAGCAGAAAGCTGGTTGGCAGCTAGGATGTTAAAGGACAGATGCTTCTGTGCTTGTTGTAACTAGCCACTCACCCAAGTGGCCTGGTTCAAAGGTCCTCTTCTGGGACACCTTGGACTTCCTCATCCACAACTAAAGGGGAAATACCTGGCAAAACTAGGACCTTCAGAACTGTGCCAGCATGCTGGCTGGTGTCTGCTTTGTGACTGGTTGTATCTAATCCTCACTGTGGGTAAATACGCCTCAGTCCTGTCCCTGTCCCTGTCCCTGTCCCCTCCACGATTGTTCCATCATCCACATCATGAGCATCTATATGTGGGAAGTCTGAGGCTTAGAGAGGTGAAATGACTTGCCCAAGATCACACTGCCCCTAAGCTGGCATTTGATCCCAGTCTATGGGACATCAGAGCCTCTTTGGGTGGGGGTATGTCCCAAACTCAGCTCTGTGGAAGAGGACCCAGAGCAGTCTGCACAAAGCGTGGGTGCCCCGCCTCCCCTCCCCCCCTGACCTGTGCAAAGCGATTGAGCATGTTCTCCCTAGGGACTCGCACATGGTCCAGTCGCAGGAAGCCATTGTCTGTTTGATCAAAGTTCATCTTGGGCCCGATGTCCCCAACAGTGATTCCTAGAAGGAGATGCAGTTAAGAATACCCATCAGTTGAGTGCTTGCTATATGGCAGGTGTCATAAATGCCTTCCAGCTCACAGCAGTCTGTGACACTGGGGATATTACACCTGTTTTGCAGGTAAGCAAGCTGAGGCCAGGAAGACTGTGATTCTTACTCAAGGTCACCAGCCAGTTGCATGAAGTCTGCCCAACTGGACCCCTCCCTGCCCAAGGAAGAGACATGTCTCAGCTTCTCTTGTGGACCTCTGGGGCCCTAAGACAAGGAGGAGCCTCCTCCCAGCAGGGGCCCATAAGGAGCAGCAGGGGCTTACCTGGCAGTGGGGTGTGGTCCTGAAGGCTCCGGATGGGCACAATAAAGGCATGCATGCCTTGCCGGGCTCCCAAACAGATCAGCTGGGCAAGTACCAGGGCATGCGTGGCTGACCGTCCCACTAAGAGGAGAAAGATGAGAGGCCCATCACAGGAAGACCTGTGTATCACTGCCTCCCCACCCAGCCTCCTGGGGCTGAGGTTGCTGATGGGGTCTTGAAAAGTCACTGATCACAGAGAGTGGGGATGGCCCCTGAAGAACCAAGCAGACCTAGCAGTGACTTTGCAAAGGCACTGTGAAATGAGAGAGATTTTTTTGCGTACCCCCAAACCACCGATGAACCACTGCCATCAACCTCCCAGTCCAGGTGGTGTCAGACTCTAGAATGATGCTTTCCAGTTCTTGCAGGGCAGGTTTGAGGAATCCCATTTCCCAATAAGGAAACTAAGGCTCGGAGTGAAGTGACACCTTGAAAGTCACTGGCCTGGAGGGGGCAGACCTGGGATTTGAAACCTGGTCCATCTGATCTTAAAGGCTGGTTTCTTTTCTCTGTAGTTTTGGAGGTGGTTATTCTCTCTCTCATTTCTCTTACCTGACTCAATCTCCCCCTCTCTGCATCTCAGCTCTGTCACTCCCCTGCTTTCACTGGACCCCTCACTTTTGTTTAATTCAATTTTTTTGACACAAGGCATTTACCAGTTTGGTCCCCGAGTGCCACAGATATGTCTTCAGAGGTGAATTCTCAAGTCTGAGGAAGGGGGATACCCTTCTTGGGGGTTGGCAAATGACTGTGGGGAGGGCCTGGGACTAGGTGAATGTGTGTGTACATGTGTTGTGTACATGCACGTGTCGTGTCTGTATAGAAGCAGCATGCATGTGTGTGAGTGTGAGGCTTTGTCCCTCATGCCCCCAAATTTAGGTCTATTTCCTCCTCTCCTTCAAGATTCCCTTGGGGACCCCTCCCAGCTACTCACTAAGAAAATTCTTAATATTCTACTTATTTAACAGAATAAGAATCTGTGGCTCAGGGAGGTGAACTGATTTGTCCAAGGTCACCAGCATAGAATAGGAAACCAATCTGAGGTCTGCTGGACATCAAACCCAGTGCTACTTTGCCTTCCAACTTGGAGAGAGATGAGGCGGAGGGGTGGATACTCACGGTCTCCAGGCCACCATTTGGTGGCAGTCATCGTGGGGCTGTGTATCACAAACTCCTGGGTGGCTGTGTCATAGGTGGCTTCAGTCTCCAGGCCCTGAAGGTATGTCCCTTGGGATTAAGAAGGGGAGTTAGACATTGGGTGAGGCAGGGTTCTTACCTGGGAAGCAGCTTCAGTGGTCCTGGAACTCTCAGGCACTAGCCCAGTATGGAGCAGGGGGGTAGCTCCTAGCTATACTTGCAGGGACTTCTCTCCTTTCTTCTGCGTGCTGTGTGTGGGACATGCAATCCCCTGTGGCCAGTTCATGACAAGGGATAGATGCTTTTGTTTTCAAAAGAAAGGACTTCCTCTATGGGTAGCTCGTGCAATGTTTGTGCAAATTAGAAAAAAACCCTTGACTGCCATCTACTGGGAATGTTCATATTAAATATATAAATCTATGACTACTGAAATGTCAATGGGTCCTCTGGAGTTGTATAGGTCACAACCTAAAAACTGCATGTTAACAACCTAGACTCACCATGTCCCAGTTCTGTCTGGGCATATGTTGTGATGATCTGGAATGTTTTGCAGAGTGGCTCCCATTTGGCAATCTGTTCCTCCGAGCCCAGGCTCGTGAGGGCTGTCAAGAAGACTCGGTGTAAATTTAGCGCCAAGTCTCCAGAAAGAGCACTGTGGGGACAGATGCTGTGATTGAGTATCTTGTTGGAGACAGGGGCTCAGGGACCCTCAGCCTGAGTAGGGTACAGGAGGGAAGGGGCATCTGGCATCCTGCTTTCCCAACAAGTACTGCCTTTACGGGTGGAGGGAGGAATGGCTCATGGGGTGGGGTGAGAGGAAGGTTCCAGGTGATCCTAGGTAGATTCCTCTATAGTGGGGCTGCCCCAGGAGCAAACACCTGTAAGCATAGTTGAGTTCCTTTTCCGACCAGCCCAGTCTCTGGGCTGTCATGAGCAGGTGGACCATCTTCCTCATGGCGCCCTCATAGCGTTCATTCTGGGTCATGAAATAATTGTCCTTACAGGTAAACACTGGGTCACTGCAGATGATGCTCTCTGCAGGAGATGGAGAACAGAGGGCTTAGGGACTTAGGTGAGGTTTATGGCACATTCAGATTTTCCCACTCACTTGCCTGGAAAGAAAATCAGACATTATTGTCATTTTATGGATGAGATCACTGAGGACCAGAGGTGGGAAAGTGACCTGCCCGAGGTTATAAAGCTATGCCATGGGAGAATTTTAGGATGAGTATCCAGGTCTTCTGTTACCTGGGACTCTTCTATCCATCAGATGAGTTCTGGGAACAAAAGTACATTAAGAATACCATTACCGGCTCGGCGCCTGTGGCTCAATCGGCTAAGGCGCCAGCCACGTACACCTAAGGTGGAGGGTTCGAATCCCCAGCCCGGGCCCGCCAAACAACAATGATGGCTGCAACCAAAAAATGGCCGGGCGTTGTGGCGGGCGCCTGT
>CAUYQV010178732.1:0-10150 GCA_963574575.1 Galagoides demidoff
CTAACAAGGGTACAAGTGAACTTTTCTAGAACTAGAATATAAATGTTTTGATACAATGATTAAGCAAATGACATGAAATTTATGTTAACCAGCTTGATGAAAGTGTTTCAAATTGTATATGAAAACAGCACAATGTACCCCGTGTTTGCATTAATGTATACAGATATCAATTAATAAAAAAATGAAAAAAAAAGAACCACAAAAGACATTTTGATGCACCTTTCCACATTCACAGAAAGATTGTCTTCCCCTCTTTGCAAAGAGCTGAGACAGAAGTACAATGTTCCATCCATGCCCACTGGAAAGGATGATGAAGTTCAGGCTATCCGGGAGCACTATAAAGGCCAGCAGATTGGCAAAGTAGTCCAGGTTTACCGCAGGAAGTACGTCATCTACGCTGAGTGTGTGCAGTGGGAAAAGGCCAATAGCACAACTGTCCATGTGAGCATTCACCCTGGCAAGGTGGTTATCACTAGGCTTCAACTGGACAAAGACCACAAAAAGATCTTTGAATGGAAAGCCAAATCTCGCCAAGTAGGAAAGGAAAAGGGCAAGGACAAGGAAGAACAATTGAGAAGATGCAGGAATAAAATAATTGTATATACAACTTTCATTAAAAACGGCTAACATGGTTCCGTGCCCATAGCTCAGTGAGTAGGGCACCAGCCACATACACCGAGGCTGGTGGGTTCAAGCCCAGCAGAGCCTACTAAACAACAGTGACAACTGCAACAACAAAAATAAATAAATAAATAATAGCTGGGTGTTGTGGCGGACGCCTGTAGTCCCAGCTACTTGGGAAGCTGAGGCAAGAGAATTGCTTGAGCCCAAGAGTTGGAGGTTGCTGTGAGCTGTGATGTCACAGCACTGTATCAGGGATGACAAAGTGAGACTCTGTCTCAAAACAAAACAAAACAAAACAAAATAGACATAAGAGCTCCAAAACAGATACATACATACCTGAGAATTTAATGTATGATAAAGCAGGAATTTCAATTAAATAATGCTGAAACAATTGGCCATTTGTTTAGGAAAAAGTGGGAAGAAGAGCAAAAGCAATCCATACCACACATCATTAGAAAAAGCCCAATTTGTTGTCAAAGTAAATTATAAATACCATTGCATAAATATGGAACTCAATATACCATGTGTACGCCTTTTTAGTGAAGTAGTCGTCTTCCTGACAAAATACTTCCATGAAAAGATTGCTAATTTTTAAGTTAGCAAATAATAATTGTACATATTTATAGCATACAGGGTGATATTTTGATACGCACAATGCGCAATGATTAAATCAGGGTAATTAACATATCCATCCCCTCAAATTTTTATAATTTCTTTGTGCCGGAAACACTGAAAACCCTCTCTTTTAGCTTTTGAAAACATAAAATAAATTATTAGTAACTATACTCACTTTACAGTGTCGTATAAGAAGAGTTTATTATGCCTATCTAGCTGTAATTTTATACCTTTTATCTATTTACCGCAACCCCTACCCTTCCCAGCTTCTAGTAACCACTATTCTATACTTTACTTCCATGAAATCAATTATTTTAGCTTCTATATGATGGAGAACAATCAATATTTATCTTTCTGTGTCTGGCTTATTTCCTTTAACATAAGTACCTCCAGGCCTAACCACGTTGCTGAAAATGCCAGGACTTCATTCTTGTTATGACTGGATAGTATTCCATGTGTACAAGGACCATTTTCTTTCTCCATTCATGTACTGATGGACACAGGTTGATTCCACATCTTGGCTACTGTAAATTGTTCTGCAATCAACATGGAGGTGAAGATGTCTCTTCTGTATACTGATTTCCTGACACTGGAACATACATCCAGCAGTGGGATTGCTGAATTATATGGTAGTTCTATTTTTAGTTTTGTGAGGAACATCCATACTGTTCTCCATAATACCTTTACTAATTTAGGTGCCCAAAAACAGTTTATAGAACCTTTTCTCCACATCTTTACCACCATTTATTCTTTTTGTCTTTTTGATCATAGCCATTCTAACTGGGTTTTGCTTTGAATCTACTTGGGCATTTTGGGGCTTCCTGGACCTGAATATCCCTATTGTTTCCAAAGCTTGGGAAATTCTCAGCTATTATTTCATTAAATAGGTTTTCTATGTCTTTCCTCATGTCTTCTCTTTCTAGACTTCTAATAATATGAATATTTGTTCCCTTAATGGTGCCCCATATGTCCCGTAAGCTTTCTTAATTCTTTCTTGTTCATTTTATTTTTGTCTTACTGGATTATTTCAAAAGACCTATATTCGTGTCGGAAATTCTTCAGGGTACCATGTAGGCTGATATTTGCTCACTGGGGGACATGCATGGTGCACAGTAACTCTGCTGCTATAGGGGTTGGGATTGCCAGTGGTTGTGATCCAGGAGGAACTTAATTGGTCCCTGGGAGCCCTCATAGCATTCAATAACTTCACAACTTCAGGGCCAGGGTTACTGATGGTGGCAAGCCAGATAGGCTGGCTATCAGTCCCTATGGAGATTGCACAGCACATAACAACTTGACCGTGGTGCAGGCATGGTCAGCAGCATGGGGCCAGCTGGACCAGTCATTGGTCACTGGGGAGCTTGTGTGGTAAGCAGTAGTTTTGCTGCTGAAGAGGGTAGGGTTGGTGTCAACAGTGGGCATCTGGTAGGCCATCTCTCATTGTACCTGGAGAGTGCACATTTGAGCTCCCTCAGTCCTGTGGACAGGCTTTCCACTGTGCTGGACCAACTTTTCCATGAGATGTAAGATAGTAAGTGGGCTGGTGTGCCAGAATCGTGGAGGTACTGCTGGGTCCATTTGGGGTTATAGTGCTATGATTTCTGTGTGGGCAAATGGAATAATGGAGGGGGTATAGGGATGGAGAGAAGCAGGGGCGACTGTACCCCAGGGCAGAATGGGCTCTTATGGTGTCTTTCCTCTTAAAATTGTGCCATGCTATAGCATCTTGGGCTCCAGGGGTTAGGGGAAGAATCCTGCATGAATTCCTTCCTGGAGCAGTAGAGTCATGTGGAATGCAGGCAGCTCCCTGTACTTGGTTGGCTGAGAGCTTGTGAGGACTGTGGGGCTCACCTTTAGCTAGGATTGCAGGCATCTATGGTTATAATAGGGACTTCTGGGGCCTCCCACTTAAGGAGTTTTTCTTGCCTGTAAACTGATCTGGGCTCAGTACTTCACTTCACTCTGTATGCTGCTATCTCAAGTTTTTGTGTCTCCAACTGTCTTTGTTACTTCCGTGTTGAATTCCAGTGTTCTCGCTCAAACATTCTACTTGATTTGAAGTTATCCACTTGTTTTGCTCCTTTGTGGAAGAGGCAAGCATTGGGCACTTTTAGTCAAACATCTGATGATCTATCAAGATTGCTAAATTTAGCTTCACCACAATTAAAACTTCTTTACGACAAAATACCCTAAACAACCTGAAATAAAAAGCAGTAGACTAGGGCTAATTATTTGAATTACAGTATTTGCAATATACCTGACAAGATATTAATATCCAGAATATATAAAGAACTCTTGAAATGTAACTTAACAAGGAAAAATCCCCTATAGAAACATGGACAAAACATATACAAAAGTTTAGCCCACAGGATAGGATATATAAATGTCCAACAAATGCATAAAACTATGAAAACTTTGCTCATTCTCAAGTGAATAGGGAAATGCCAGAACAGCAATGAAATACCATTTTAAATCATCAGACTGACAATTAACAAATTAGTTTTCTGATACCTCAGGCTCATGGGGTGGGATAAAAGAAATACCATGATAATTTGTAGTGGTACAATCAATTAG
Source organism: Galagoides demidoff (assembly GCA_963574575.1). Lineage (NCBI taxonomy): Eukaryota > Metazoa > Chordata > Mammalia > Primates > Galagidae > Galagoides > Galagoides demidoff. Next base: position 3,814 of record CAUYQV010178732.1, read on the forward strand.
AGTGGTCGCTTTGGAAGGCAATTAGATATTAACAATTTAAATGAAATCAATGTTCATAATCTATAAAAATGCAGCAATCCTACTTCTGAGTATCTAGAAAAAGAACTATGTGAATGACAATTTTCAATGCTGCCTTACGTGTAATAGTGATAAATTGGAATGAACCCTAAATAAATATCGATGGGAGGGTAAATGAACAAACTGCAGTATATCCGCACTAGGGAACACTATGCAGTAATTTACAAGGATAAGGGACCAGCAAGGCATAGTGTTAAATGAACAAAAGCAAACTTGCAGTTATGTTTGCCCCTATTATAACCATGGATGCCTGCAATCTTAGCTAAAGACAAGCTCCACAGTCCTCATAAGCTCTCAGCCAAGTACAGGGAACTGCCTGGACACCACATGACTGCACTGTTCTAGGAAGGTATTCATGCTGGGTTCCCCCCACCCCCAACCTCTGGGGCCCAAGATGCTACCTGGCAGTATTTTAAGAGAGTCACTACAAAAGCCCAAGAGAATTCAGATTTCATAACAAACAAGAAACACAATATTATAGATATTTTCTACAAATAGCTATGTATATAAATGCTCTGAAAAAAAAAACTGGTTTAATAGGATGCTAACCTTACCTGTAATACACTGAAGTGCTATTTATATAATTAAAAATTAAAAACGAAGTGTAAGAAACAGGTTTACTTGTATTTGAACATTATTCACTATGGAACTGCTTTTACCAAGACTAAAAGGCCATGTCCTAAATTTTAGAGTTTACATCTGACTATTTAAGGTAAGGACTATGCCAAAGACACTGCACCCATTATGTCATTTATTTATTTAACAACCAGGGCCAGAGTTAGGGAGAGGCAAGTGTGGCTAAGTCAACCAAGCATAGGGTTAGATCCTGTCTTTATTTGAAAGATTAATCTTTTCTTCATCATGGATTTCGGCATTAAGTTTTATTTTTAAAAAGATTGCAATAAAGTATTACAGTAGAGCCTCTGTAAGTGGAACACCCCAGGGACTGCAGTAAACTGGTGAACATATAAAGGTGGTTGACATATGGACCTAGGCCTACTGCACTGATACTTGCACGCAGTACCTGTCTGGTGTATCAAAATTAGACCAACTTTAAAAGGTGGTCAACTATGGAGGGTCTACTGTATTTACTTTGATAACTTAGTTTTTTGATGCCCTTACATTTTATTTTTATTTTTTTGTATTTAGTAAGTTTCTGGCCACCAAATGATAGGTGTGAAAAATTGAGTTGCTCAGTTGGTGCTGTGCCCAGGACAAGAAAAGAATTTCTCTAGGTCAAGATTAGGATATAAAAATGTTAGCTTATTTTACATTAGAGGGAGGACGGGAGTAGGGGGAGGTGGGGATGAAAGGAGAGGAAAAGAGAGCACAGAGCAGGGAGTGAGAGCATGGCATTAATACAACATTCATTTTACGGGTGAGGAAGTTAGTCTAATGTCACACAGCTAGAAAGCAAGTAAATAAGATAACCAGAATTCAAATCCAGGTCCATTAGATTCAAAACCCATATTTATTGTCTCTCTGGGTTTCCGCGCAATTTTGTTTTGTTTTATTAATTCAATAGATCTATGCTCACTCCTGAGGATAATGTCCTTGATGTATTTTCCATGTAGCTGTGTTTTACACCCTCTTAGGCAATTTAATCTTTGCCTTGCCACACAATTTGAGGGAGTGGTCTCTACTGTGCATTGGTCACCATCTGTCAGTGAAATATGAAAAAAATCTCATCAGAAAGAAGATATGAATTATGTAAACCTGAGTGGTTTGAACCATACTCTTTCAGAAAAGAGTTATAAACATGTGTAGACTCAAATGCAGATTTATTAGTTTCACCTTATCTTGACAAAGTGGTACTTAAAGGTAAATCAATGATAGCTCATTATAAACTACCATGCCTATCGAACATGTATTTATTGAACACTGACTTAGCTCTTTTTTCAGTAGTTCTTAACCGAGAGCAGTAAAGCCCACATAGAATTTGGAAATACGTGTGGAAGTTTGAGTTGTTCAGTAATAAATTCAAAGGAAGGAGAAATTGCTTCTCTGATAATGGTTGGGTGAAAGGATTTGGAGAATCTAGAACAGTGGTTCTCAACCTTCCTAATGCTGCGAGCCTTTAATACAGTTCCTGTGGGACCCACAGGTTGAGAACCACAGATCTAAAAAGATTTCATAAAGGAGGTTACGTTGTAGGTGTGTTGCATATTGGGGTCAGAGGAGAAAGGCACTTCAGGCAGCGGGAAGAACTTGAGAAAATAACAAAAACAACCCAAATGAATTGACTACTCACCATGTGCCAAGTACTAGTAAGCGTTTTATAGGTTTATTATTGTTATTTAGTTGTATAAACTTAATGGATATAACAAGGTGTTTTGATAGATGTATACATAACATAATGATTAGTACAGGTAGGCAATTTAATATATCCATTATTTCACATATTATCCTTCCTTGTGATAAGGGCACTTAAAATGTATGCTTGGAAAGTTTCTTGTAGCTAATACAACAGTATGAACTGTAGTCCTCATGCTGTATTTTAGAATTCTAGATTTATTTATTCAGCATAACTGGTACTTTGGAACCTTTTGCCTACATCTCCCCATTTCCCTATCTCCTTTTAGTAACCACTGCTCTATTCTCTAGATCTATGTATTTGGCTTTTATTTATAATTTTTTTTTGGAGTTTGATACTTTTTTTTTTTTTGAGACAGAGTATCACTCTGTGTCCTGGGTAGAGTGATGTGTCACACCTCACGGCAACCTCAAACTCTTGGGCTCTCTTGCCTCAGCCTCCAGAGAGCTGGGACTACAGGCACCCTCCACAACGTCCTGCTATTTTTACAGCTGAGGTCTCACTCTTTCTTGCTCAAGCAGGTCTCCAGCACCTGAGCTCAGGCAATCCACCCGCCTTGGCCTTCCAGAGTGCTAGGATTATCAGCGGGAGCCACTCTGCCCAGGCTATGTATTTGACTTTTAAAAAAAATTTCAAAATTCATATAGAAGGGAGATCATAGGGTCTTTTTCTTTCTGTATCTATCTGGCTTATATCACATAATATAATGTCCTCCAGCTTCATCCATGTTTTTTCAAATAGTAGGATCTCCTTTTCTTAAGGCTAAATAATATTCTCACACACATATGGAGATATGTATAATATAATCACCAGCCATCTGTCAATGGACATTTAGTTTCCTTCCATAGCTTGTCTATTTAGAATAATGCTGCAATGAACATGGGAGCACAGACAGCTCTATGAGGTGCTAATTTCATTTCCTTGTGCGTATACCCAGAAAATGGATTGGTGGGTCACATGGTAGTTCTATTTTTAACTTTTTGAGAAATTTCTACTTTGTTTTCTGTAATGATTGTACCAATTTACATCCCCACTAACAGTGTACAAGCGTTCTCTTTTTTCCACATCTTTGCCAGCTCTTGATATCTTGTCTTTTTGATATTGACGTCCTAACAGTTGTGAGGTGATATGTCACTGTGGTTTTAATGTGCATCTTCCTGATGATTAGTGGTGTTGAGAAGTTTTTCATGTATCTGTTGGCCACTTTATCTTGTTTGCAGAAATGTCTATTCAGATACTTTACCCATTTTTAAATCAGATTATTTGCTTTTTTTGCTATAGACTCGTGTGACTGAGTTACATATTGTGGATATTAACCCCTTGTGAGATATATGATTCATAAATAAGTTTACCTAATTTATAGGCTGCCTTTTCATTTTGATGACCATTCCCTCTGTAGAAGCTTTTCAGTTGATGTCATCTCACTTTTTTATTTTTGCTTTTCTTACCTGAGCTTTTGGTATCCTATTAAAAATCATGGCCACAGTAAATATCAAAGAAATTGTCTCCTATGTTACTTGTATGAGTTCTATAGTTTCAGATCTTACATTTAGGTCTTTACTACATTTTGAGTTAAATTTTGTGTATGGTGTAAGATAACAGTCCAGGTCATTAATGGTTCATGTTCAAAAATAGATAGATCATCCAGATAGCAAATCAATTTTCTGGATGTGAACATTGGACTTGAACTAGATTTTAAGCCTAATACAACTAATAGGCATGTACATGAAATTTCACCCAACAGGACCAAAATGCATATTCCTCTCAAGCATACATGGAACAACATCTAGAATGTTAGGACAAAAAATAAGTTTTAACAAGTTTAAGAAGATTGAAATCATATTGAGTATCTTTTCTGACCACAGTAGTATGAAACTAGAAATCAATAACTGGAGGAAGATGGGAGAATTCACAAATACGTGGAAATTAAACAACATGCTCTTTAACAACTAATGTGTCATAGAAGAAATTAAAAGATTAAAAATATCTTGAGATAAAAATGAAAATAATATACTAAAACCTATGGAATGCTGCCAAAATGTTTTTTTTTTAATTTAAATTTTATTCAGTCATAACTATATACATTTATGAGGTACAATGTGATGATTTGATATACAATGTGGAATGCTTACATCCAACTGATTTACATAACCATCACCTCACTTATTTTATGTGGCAAGTTATTTATAATTTACTCTCACTTTGTTTTGAAATGTACCCTTGCATTGTGCACATTAGGTGAGATCCCACCAAATACCCTCCCTTGACTCACCCTGCCCCCTCCCCTCCCTTCCCCTTTCCCTCCTCTCCCCTCCTTCTTGCTGGACTATATTTGTGCTTTATCATTCATATGAATGTGTAAGTAATTGTATATTGGTTTCATAATAGTATTGAGTACATTGGATACTTTTGTCCTTTCTTGAGATACTTTACTAAGAAGAATATGTTCCAGCTCCATCCAGGAAACATAAAAGATGTAAAGTCTCCATCTTTTTTATTCCATGGTATACATATACCACAATTTGTTCATCCATTCATGGGTTTATGGGTATTTGGGCTGCTTCCATGACTTGGCAATTATACTACTCCTTTGTAGTATCCCGCAGGTTTTGGTAATTTGTGTCTTATCATTTTTTTCCAAATATGTGATGATTTCCTTCTTAATCTTGTCTTTGATCCAGCTATCATTCAGCCTAAGGTTATTTAGTTTCCATGACTTTGAGTATGAAGATTTCTGTTGCTGTTGAGTTCAACTTTTATTTTGTGATGGTCCAAGAAGATACAAAGAAATCTTTTCTTTTAAATTTATTGAGGTTAGACTTGGGTCTTACCATATGATCAATTATGGAGGATGATCTGTGGGCTGATGAGAAGAATGTGATAATGGAGAATTAAGAAGGTTGCAATAAAATGTTCCCTTTTCTGCACATCCATGCCATCTGGAACTACATCTATAGTTTTGGGATTTTGTCATGTGGGCTACTCTTACTGGAGTTAGATGGTATCTCAAAGTGGTTTTGATTTGCATTTCTCTGATGATTAAAGATGACGAGCATTTTTTCATGTGTCTTTATACCACGCACCTTTCTTTTTTGGAGAAGCTTTCTTAGGTCTCTGGCCCATAGTGAAATGGGATCACCTGTTCTTTTCTTATTAATAAGTTTGAGTTCTCTGTGGATTCTGGTTATCAGACCTTTTTCGGAAACGTAACTTGCAAATATCCTCTCCCATTCTGAGGGCAGTCTGCTTGCTTTACTTACTGTGTTCTTGGCAGTACAGAAGCTTCTTAGTTTTATCAGATCCCAGTAATGTATTTTTGGTATTGCTTTAATTGCCCTGGGGGTCTTTTTCATAAAGTTTTTTCCCAGACCAATTGCTTCAAGTGTTTCTCCTGCACTCTTTCCAAGAATCTTCATGGTTTCACATCTTAGGTTTAAGTGTTTTATCCAGTGAGAGTCAATTTTTGTTAGAGGTGAAAGGTGTGGGTCCAGTTTCAGTCTTCTATAAGCTGCCAGCCAATTCTCCCAGCACCATTTGTTAAATAGGGAGTCTTTCCCCCAATTTAAGTTTATGATAGGCTTATAGAAGATCAAATGACAAAGGGAACACTTCTGCACTGCTGGTGGGAATGCAAGCTAATACATTCCTTTTGGAAAGAATTCTGGAGAACACTCAGGGATCTAAAAATTGACCTGCCATTGGATCCTGCAATTCCTCTACTAGGAGTACATCCAAAAGACCAAAAATCACTTTGCAAAAAAGATATTTGCATCAGATTATTCATTGCAGCTTAATTCATAGTAGCCAAGTCATGGAAGAAGCCCAAGTGCCCATCGACCCATGAATGGATTAATAAATTGTGGTATATGTATACCATGGAATACTATGCAACCCTAAAAAAGATGAAGCCTTTACCTCTTTTATGTTTACATGGAGGGATCTGGA